>JALIGW010000003.1:142936007-143236007 GCA_023053685.1 Diadophis punctatus similis
ATGACACTGCTGGCTATTCCTTCATCTGAACCGGTCAGTTTTCTGGGATAACATTTATATTGATCTCAGATGGAATTGGGGTTGGCTTTTATAAGGAGTAGCTCTTTTCATACAGCCCACTCATCCACATTTGAAACAGTGTCTTCTCTCATAGCTGGCCATCTAGTGGGTATAACTTCTGGCTGCTTGTTTTGGCAGGGATGTGTTTGTGCTTTAGGTCTACCTTGTTTGGGTAGTGTTAGAAGAGCAACAAAGATGATTAGGGGACTGGAGGCTAAAACATATAAAGAATGGTTGCCCGAATTGGGTATGTCTAGTTTAATGAAAAGAAGGACTAGGGGTGACATGATAGCAGTGTTCCAATATCTAAAAGGCTGCCATAAGGAAGAGGGGGTCAACCTATTCTCCAAAGCACCTGAAGGCAGACAAGAAGCAATGGATGGAATCAAGGAGAGAAGCAACCTAGAATTAAGGAGGAATTTCCTGACAGTTAGAACAATTAATTAGTGGAATGACTTGCCTCCAGAAGTTGTCGGTGCTCCAACACTGGAAGTTTTTAAAAAGAGATTGGACAACCATTTGTCTGAAATGGTATAAGGTTTCCTGCCTGAGCAGTGGGTTAGACTAGAAGACCTCCAAGATCCCTTCCAACTCTGTTATTTTGTTATTCTGTCTGTTCTTCCAGATATGCCAATGGTCTTGGGGCATCTCTGAGATGGCTTAAACTCAAACTAGTCATTTAGACTAACATGAAATCTTTTTTAGTTTCGGCAAACCTCTTTGTCTGGGAACTCCTGGGAACTTGGCTGGAAAATATTGGTTGCAGGAGGTACAATAATTGGATGGAAATCCAAATATCTTTGCTTATGTTGATTTCATCCCTCCCTCTCCCAAAACTTCACATATATGTTGCATCTAGTGAATAAATGTCTGGAATATCTCATATGACTTTTCCTCCAGAGTTTCCTCCAACTTCTGATGGCGGTTTTCCAGTGTAAGTCCAACCTGGATTTCATCTTGCCTTCAAACAATTTATAATTCTTAATGCCACTTTCATTTCTACTGATACTGTTCTCATAAATCTATTGAAGTAGTCCAGAATCCAGAGACAGCACTTCTAATGTTCACAGGGAATTTGTTAGGAGATGCATGCTTTCTGAGAATTTGTGAAGGATTCAGTATCATACCTATCTCTACAATTGATAAACTTGCACCTTTTTTTTCTGGGAACAAGCACTGAGGGGGACAATGAATTGGAGTTCTATGCTTTTATATTGGCCATCTCAGCTGATGGATTCTCTATATCTCTAGATATGGAGATGTAGCTTTTCCTGTTCTTGTTCTGTCTGGAGTTTCTCCCTCTCTTGTTCCAATTGGAGTTTTTCCCATTCCAACTCCAATTTCACTACTTCAGGTTGGAACTTAAAATATATATATTATCCTTCAGGGATGCCCTCTGCCTGGCTCCTGGCTGGCACCTTCCTTTGCTGACTTTGCCTGTTTTCCCTCTACAGTTCACATTTTGGCCTTAGTAGTCTCCTCTATAGGACTGACAGTGAGTCCTTTTGCTTCCTCTCAAGAGCATCTACTAAATCCAGCTCTATCTTGACTCACCTTTATACCTGAGAGTACATTTTTCTTTCTCTTGACAATTTGCTCCTGTTTTGATATATATTTTTTGCAATGGGGAGGGTTGAAGGGACAAGACATGGTAACATGTACACCACCCAGAGTCCCTCTGGGAGGGAGATGGGCAGTTTCTAAATTGAATATATAAATAAATAAAATAAACAATGCTTAAATGCTTATTTAATCTCTTAATATATACGAGATATGAGGACAGTAAAGAATTCAACAGAATTCAGCAGAAAAAAACCATTGCCATCAACCTGACTGTTTACAGTCAGAAAGAGGGCTAAGAAAATATCTATAGACCCCTCATATCCTGGACATAAACTGTTTCAGCTTCACCCTTTGGGATGCCATTATACAGCATTGCATGTCAAAACAACTAAGACACAAAGACAGTTTCCCCCCCTCATGCCATCACTCTGCTGAACACTTAATTACCATAGTATTGTCTTATGTCTAAGGATATTTACCTAGGTAGTATGGCTGTATTACTATTATCCTTCTCATCTTTTCTAGTACTTCTCTTATTGGTTTATGATTATATTAGTTTCTTGTTTGTATGTACACTGAGAGCATATGCACCGGAGACCAATTCCTTGTGTGTGCAATCACACTTGGCCAATAATGTATTGTATTGTATTGTATTGTATTGTATTGTATTGCATTGCATTGCATTGCATTGCATTGCATTGCATTGCATTGCATTGCATTGCATTGCATTGCATTGCATTGCATTGCATTGCATTGCATTGCATTGCATTGCATTGCATTCCATTCCATTCCATTCCATTCCACTCCATTCCATTTGAAATCCCCTCCACCCATGGGGTCTACTTTTGGCATGTGATCTTGGATGTGCTGTGCAAGTCTTAAGTTAGTGTAAGGTTATATGGCAGCCTTAAGTTAGTATAAGGTTATATTTGTTGCCTTAATGCATTATAGGGATTTATTTTATTTTATTTTATTTATTTTGTCAAATGCGTGTTAGTAATATACATAGATATAACATTGTTTATATACATAAGATGGGTACTGATAAGAGGAACATTAGGACAGGGACGGTAGGCATGCTGGTGCACTTATGCACGCCCTTTACTAACCTCTTAGGAATCGGGTGAGGTCAACAGTGGACAGTCTGAGGGTAAAGTTTTGGGAGTTTGGTGATGAAACCACAGAGTCAGGTAGTGAGTTCCAGGCATTTACCACTCTGTTGCTTAAGTCATATTTTCTACAGTCAAGTTTGGAGCGGTTCACTTTGAGTTTGTATCTGTTGTGTGCTCGTGTATTGTTATGGTTGAAGCTGAAGTAGTCATTGACAGGAAGGATGGGAGGAAGAAGTAAACAAGGAGCCGAGGTGGCACAGTGGTTAAAAGCAGCACTGCAACCTACTTCAGCTGACTGCTAGTTCAGCAGTTCAGCTGTTCAAATCTCACCGGCTCAAGGTTGACTCAGCCTTCCAGCCTTCTGAGGTCGGTAAAATGAGGACCCAGATTGTTGGGGGCAATATGCTGAACTCTGTAAACCGCTTAGAGAGGGCTGTAAAGCACTATGAAGCGGTATATAAGTCTAAGTGCTATTGCTATTGCTATTGCTATTGCTAAGAAGGATTTCCTACATAAGCTCAACACCAGATTTCTCTATGTATTAGCTTAACTCTGATGTATATATGAGATACTGCTGTGTAGTCCTAGCCCAGTGAATTTTATGAAACTCTCTGCCTATATGGGCAGGGATTCTTTTGGAATGGATGTCTAACAGCGTACTTATGGTCCTTTGATGTGCATTCCTCAGAACATTTCTTTCTACCTTAAATATTTATTTGCTAGCTGTGGGGATCTTGGAGATTGAAGTCATTTAAATGTTTGTATTCATAGTATTGTTTTGATTGTGAATATTTCTGGTACATTGTAGGATGCTTTGTGCAAAATTGGCAGATAAATACTGCAGTGGAAACAGAATCTGCAGGCTGAACATATGGAACGAGGAGGCCTGAGAAATGCAGCCTAGAAGTCTACTGGTGAATTAGCAATATTGTGGAATATGAGGCCAAGTGGGGCACATTCTCCGTCGAGATATTTTTGCTTATGCTTATTTGTGAGGAACATTTTGGAAGCGGCTTGAGCTGTTCCTTGAATCCTGCCATTGCATTTGTATGTATGAAAAACATTTCTCAGCAGGAGCCTCAATTTCACATGCTGCCATTCCCTGGGCCTGTGCGAAGGAAATACAAAAGACGTGGCACAGATGCCATCCCAGCCACCTCAGCATATGTCCTATAAACAGAGCAGCGCGCTTCTAATAGACGGGTCCATGAAATGACATTCAGATATGCCGTTCCTTAAAAAAAAATAAAAATACAAATGTTGCTTGAAGAAAGCAAACAAACAAACAGTGTCTCTTTCCAACAATACATAACATATCCCTTGGTAGCAACCATGCCCAGGGTAATCTGGCAGTGCACTCTAGCTTTATACAGTCTGTCAATAATGCATTTCTAGCAGGGGAAGCCAAAATAGGAGCTTCTTTTCATATTTTTTTCTCCCATTGCAAAAACTACCCCTCCCCCACAGATATTTTTCAAGGGATGCTTAAAAGTAGATGAACCAAGGATCTCTGACTGCTTCAAAACCTGAACCTCTACTTTTCCCACTCTCATTTATCAGGGAGAGTGATACACGGGCTTTGTTTGCCCTCAACAACATTGTCATGGAGCCAAATTTGCCATCTCCCATGTGGCTGTAAAATCATCCCATTTACAGCCAAAGTCTTGATGGACCACATTCACTCAAGGGAAAAAGCGAGCCCAGGGAATTTGAATGTGATGTAATTTAAATATTAAACAATTTGAAAGAAATGGAAGGAAAGAAGATTGGAACAGCAGTGAAAATAGATAATGTGTAGAAGCTTCAGGGAAAGTATTCTAATAACTTGTAAACTCTAGGTCACGGGTGTCAAACTCGATCACGTCACGTGATATATCATGACATATGAAGTGTTTTGCTTTTGCAGAGCCAGGGTGGGTGTGGCCAGCAAGTGACACATCTGGCCCAAGGGCCGCCAGTTTGACACCCCTGCTCTAGGTTGTCTCAATTTTCCCACAATGAATTGTAAGATAGTTTTAAAACCTTAAAAAACAAAATCTAAGCAAAGGAATTAAAGCTAGGAAGGTTGTATACTGGGCTGTATACTGTATACCGCCTATAATCAGAGAATCTAGCCAATATGAGCAAAGTTAACAAGTGAGATGGGAAAGATTGAACTCTTGAAGTTCAGAAATACTTGCAAATAAAGCAGTAGTCTTGTTTTAAAACTGGGTTAGGCCAAGACTTGGTGCTCTGAAGTAGGTCATATAACAATACAGCTTTTCTACTGTGTGTTTCACACTTGCTGCTCAGAATATAATATTATATTCTGCAACCTGAAGGAACAATATATTCTGCAAGACACTGTTATTGTGAATTGGCACTACACATGAATGTGAATGCAGCAATTTCTGGAATCTCAGCTTGGGTTGCCCACTGGTTGCTACCCACATAGGGTGTAAAATTGTTGCAAGTGTAATCCTGAGGGGGAAAAAAGCACAAGAATAAATAAAATTGGTCCTAAAAAAGTACATCTATCTTCCTGCTAAGAAGCAAACCACAACATCTCTTGAAGCTTGCAACAAAAGGCCTTCCCTTTTGGCAGGATTCCCAAAGCAAGAAACTTTATGTATGTTACTCAGTGTATCTTTTCCCCTCATCAGCATTTTTCCAAATGAAGAAAAGCCAGCTTTGCTCTTTATATGTAGAATATTTCTGGTGTTGTTATAACAGAACTTTGAACAGCTTCTCAGACAGTCACTTCTGGGAGGGATTTCTTGTTATAGCCTCCCATTTCTTGGATCCTGGGCAGAGTCCCAGGATTTTATTTTCATCTAAAAACAGGATATGTACAGCATTTATAATCCATTCCCACACCTTCCAACTCCCACATGGTTTAATATTTTGTTCTGGAGCTATAGTACCTATGTTCTACTATCTGGGAATGCATTGTTTGTCACTGATCTTCATTTGCTTGTCCCCACAGCATTCAGTAGGGCTTCTTCAGTGCAGGCTTTGTCACGTAGTGAATTGTCAGTTGTATGTCTATGCAGGGTGATACACCCCTATCCTAATATTATGGTACATTCCAATACAGGCAGAACACGTGATATGAGTTGTACGCATGTGTACATTCCTGATTCTCCATTCTTTCTTTTTCTTGTGGTTCGGCTTCTGACTGGGAATGGTCGCATTTAATTAGCAAGAATCTAATTATTCAGAATTTATTGTTTTTGTACCGAAATAAATATTTTCTATTAGACTTTTAACTTCGGCTTTATTTCTAAATGTCTGAGTTCCGAGAGAAAGATCAACATCGCCTCTATGGAGATTTATTCTCCTTAACAGGCTTAGCATGCTACCACCAAGTTTGCAGCTGCTCAAAAACACTTCTGAATGCCCAATAATACAGTGGCCAAGATATTGGAAAAGATCCATTTAATTTCTAAAACCAAAAAGAGCAGCATTAGAGAATGCCCAGACCACTGCACTTACCTCATATACTGTATTACAGAGCTACGCTCAAATTTTTGAAATCCAGATTTCAAAATATATGGAATGAATATTGCTAGATGTATAAACTAGATTAAAAAAGAGACATCTGAGAGCACACTGCTACATATTATTCAGTGAATAATGGAAACGTCTATCTTTGCTTTCTTGGTTATTGGAAGTCTTTGACCTGGTAAAACAACAATGTGTTGCTTGTCCTTAAAACCATCTGCCCATTGAAGAGTTCGTATGATGATCAGAAAGCAAGAGTTAGAATGAATACAGAGCAACTAAACAGCTCGCAATTGGGAAAGGAGTATGCTAGGGTTATATATTGGTCATCTATTTAATTACATGCAGAATATATCATAAGAAATGCTGGTATAGAAGAGATAGGAAATGGAATTGAAATTGCTGAGAAAAACGTCAACTGCTTCAGATATGCGGATTGTACCACTTCGATGTTTAGAAGGAAGGAAGACTTAAGGACTCTCTTGTTGAAAATAAAGTAGCCTGTTGATCAGTACTATATATAATAAAGTAAAATTATGTCAACAGGGGTACCAAATCAATGCATGCAGAACAGAGAAGTTGAGGAATAATAGATTTTATTTTTCTAGGCAAAGAGGAATGACTATATATGAGATTTCCTATTTGAGAATAAGACTGACTGATCTAGACAAAATATTTTAGTACAGAATTAACACACTGCAACAAAAGTACATATGAGCAAGGCCATGGATTTCCCAGCTGAAACTTAAGTTGATAAATTTGCACATAGAAAGACTGAACAAAGAAAAAAATATTTTTGAATTCTGGTGCTGGAGCAAATTTATGAAAGTATATTGTACATCAGCAGAATATTTGCTAAAGACAGTTAACATACTTGTCTATTTTGAAATAGGTCCCATTGAGTTCAACAATTCTTGGCTCCAGTTAAATGCTGTGGCCTAGAGGTGAAGCTCTTGCCTCACAATCAGGAGGTTGTGAGTTTGATCCTAGGTAGAGGCAGATGTAGGGTCTCCTGCTTGGGCAGGGGGTTGGACTAGATGACCTGCAAGGTCCCTTCCAACTCTGTTAATCTGTTAAAATGGGTATGAGCCTATATCTGAAACATTTTGAATAAACCATCTTATGATTTAACTGTTTTGAAATTTCTTTCGACTAGAAGCAAATCCATAAAATAATTAAAGTTACATCTCTATTCAGTTTTTGTAATCTCCATCGGGCCTGACGTTTCCATGGACAGGATCAAACTGACTTTTTTAGTATGAGAATTGCAGAAGGCAGCAAACATGATGTTCAATCTCGTGCACATGCCTGCTTTTAAAACTTTTACGTGGCAACAAACTAAAACTTAAAGCAAAATGAATGAATTACTTAGATCCATAGAGTAAGGGATTTTGCTTCCTCAAAAAAAGCGGTGGGTAGATACACCCCGGACTATGAAATTTGCGGCTAGTGTGTTAGTTCAGCAAACTGCTTTAAGCAAAGTAGGTAACTGCTTCTCTCTCTCTTTTTAATACCACCAAAAGTCTTGATAAAGTAAATTACAAATGTTGAAACAGAGGAGCCCCGAAATTCTTCACTAACTGAAGAATCAGAGGCTTGCTTGACAATCTGTTGCCATTCAACATGTTTGTTTAATAATCGGCCTCAGTCCACAGAGAGAAATCTATAACCCTGCAGTGAAACTGCTATTCAGGCGATAGATAGATCGTTCTCAAATCTATCCTTCCCCATTTCTTCTTACATCAAAACTTCTCTCCCTCGCCCAGTGATGTCTGGCAAGGGCAATTCAGAGTAGAAGTTAAGGCCAGTGACTGCCTCGGAGGCACTTGGTTACAGCAAGCCCTTCACTTGTGCGCTGGACATCAGGCAGATGCGGGGATAAAACTGTCAAGCGTGAAACCACAAAGAGAAATATTGCTATTTTCTATTATTCACATTCTTCCCATGAGCTGTTTCTTCAGTTGCCATGGCACAGGCGGTGAGATTTCATAATGTTCCCCCTGCCTGCCATGTGCTCGTTGCAACAATGCGAATTTAATCAGGCTAGACAGTCGGGTGGGTTTTGTCCATGTGAGTGGCCGAAAACTTTTCTCACCAGCTAAACCCACAAAGTATCGAAAAGCCATAAATAATCAGAAACTTCTATGACTGCACCTGCTTTCTCTATTTGAGCAGGGATACAGAAGGGCTCATATCGGGCACCGGTTTCCCAGCATCAATCACTTTCATTCACTTCTGAAATCAAAATAGATTTTCAGCTTTTAAGCTATCCGCCGTGGGCATTCAATATTGGATATATTATTTGCGTGCTTCGTGACATTTGTGACTATTGCTGTCAGTGCCACTTATCTAATCTTTCCATGCAATCTTTCAGTCCTACCCTTTCTCTCTTATAAATACCCTTAAAAAGAAAAGTGGCACATATTTTCAACAGCAAAGGCATTTTGGGGGCCTATGTATCATACTACATCATACCCATACCAGACAAACTGAGAAGCAACAAAAGTTATGTTAGCCACGAGTCGTATGTATCTAAATATATGCCAATTGGCATAGGACAATATGGCTATAACTTAACAGCGATATCCTTCATCTACTATATTCCCAAACTGTTTTACAAAAGCCAAGTGATACGATTAGAGAAATAGTAGGGGGAGAGGTAAGTTAGCAGGTCCATAAAAAGATCAAATATATATTTGCAGGTGAAATTTGGAGCAAAAACTATCTTGGGACAATAGTAAGCTTGGATTTGAAGGCTTTTCAAAGTAAAATTTGCTATGCCTTTGGGAAGTCTCAGCAGAGTTAAATGTGCCAAAGCAACACAATCGTCACTGGATAATCTCAAAAGAAATTATAGGTATTTTATTATTCTCTGACTTTGGCAATAGCATTAATACTCATTTTGTAAAGTTGCCATACTATGCATGTTGTGCATCTATGTATATGTATGAACAGAAATAGTTCAACTGGTTGATTTTAGGAGAGTAGCATATTTAATGCAATCAATCAGTCCAAGTCCTAATGAAAAGTCTGCCTGGATTAGGACATACCAATTCTATGCTATAGAAATATTATATATGCAGCATGAAGGTTATGAGGGTAGAAGATCTGTATTACTGCAATGGCCAAATAGAAGATAATTTGATAGGGATGGACACGATACTTTAGGAATTTATTTTTATCTATTTTATTTATTTATTATTTATTAATGGTTCTTATAGGCCGCCAAACTCCCGTAGGACTCAGGGTGGCGTACAGCATAGTCTAAGAACAATATAAAACAGTAATAATAATTAAAAAGTTAAAAAATTTAGTATAATGCTGCCCACATTTTGAATAATAATTTCATCTCTCTCTCTCTCTCTCTCTCTCTCTCTCTCTCTCTCTCTCTCTCTCTCTCTCTCTCTCTCTCTCTCTCTCTCTCTCTCTCTCTCATCTATCTATCTATCTATCTATCTATCTATCTATCTATCTATCTATCTATCTATCTATCTATCTATCTATCTATCATCTATCTATCTTTATAAAATGTGTCTGTCTGTTTGTCTGTCTGTCTGTCTGTCTGTCTGTCTGTGTCTGTGTCTGTGTCTGTGTGTCCGTATATTTTTGGTTTGAGATTAACATTTGGTTTATAAGGCAATTGATAAGAATACAGCTGCCATAATTCCAGCCAGCATTGTTAATAATTATAGAAAATGGGAATTGTAATCTGATAACATCTTCTAAACAAAATTTAGAAAAGGCCAAGGTAACATTAGGATAAATAGGATTGAAGGAGAGAATCTTACACCTAGAAGAAATGGGAGAATCCCAGTTCTGATGTGTAATTATTAACACAAACTGTGCAAGAGGATATACTCAGATCTGGATGGAGTAAGACAAACTGATCACCTAATGTGTGGTCAAATTAAAAGACTTTCTGGCCCAAAAGGCTGTCTAATTTAAAGGCTGCCTGAAGTGAAGCCATGTTGGAATAAATTAAAAGGCTGCCTGAAGTGAAGCCTACAAAGATGCATATCAATTATTTGTCCAAAAATGACTTGAATTCATTATGAATTGATTGGTGTTTAAATGAATTTGATGAGAGAGAGAGAGAGAGAGAGAGAGAGAGAGAGAGAGAGAGAGAGAGAGAGAGAGAGAGAGAGAGAGAGAGAGATATTCATCTAAGCAATGAGTGATTAAATTCTAGGCACATTCCTGAATTATAAAATAACAAAATCAGCAGCTTATAAAGAAAATTATTACAAAATGTTCACCTGGCCACAGCGAGATTGGCTAAGATATATCCAAATTTAAATCCGGCTTGTTGGAAATGTAAAAAAGACGTAGGTACCTTCTTTCATATGTGGTGGACGTGTCCTGAAAGAATACTGGGAGAAAATACACAACTGGCTGCAAGATATGACAGGAAGAGCAATAGAATATACCCCGAATTTTTTCCTACTTGGAATAATTAGAAAACAACCCCCAAAGAACATTCAATATTTAATACTGCATATTGTGACAGCGGCAAGGATTGCGTAATCGCAACATTGGAAGGACATTCAAGTGCCCTCGGAGAATGTAATAATGGCAAAGATATACAAATGTGCCGAGATGGACAGATTAACAATCAAACTGAAAGGACAAAACAATTCGGAATACTATGAAATATGGACAAAATGGTATGATTGGACCAAAAAAAGAGGGAAGCTTGAGAGACAATGTGGGGCGAAGATGTAAGATTTTATAAATATGAAACAGTAATGTTTAAATTATACAAACAAAATAATAATGTATGAAAATGGGTGTAGATCTGTGTTAAAATATTATGATGTATAAAATAGAAAATTAATAAAGAAAATAAAAAAAATTATAGGCACATTCCTGATACATTACATTGGTATTTTTTCAGATTGGGGAACATTCACATTTTCAACTCATCACTTAAACTCTGAAGGGGTGGAATCCTAATTTTATTTCTATATATTCTAGAGCTCGTGTAGAAAACATTGGAAGCATAGACTGTTTCTACCCACCATGTTAGCCTAAGGAATTGATCTTAGAAAGAGTGGAGTGTTTAAGCCCTTCAATCTTACATAATAATGCTGTATTTTGGGTTCATAATGCAGCATTTGTATTGCATTTTTTTTATACTCTCCCACTCTATTTTAGATCTTTGCTAAGCCATATGTTATACATTAATGTTCCATGGCTGAAATCAATGTGATTTAAAAATACTTAATTTTGTAATGGTTTTTTCCTTGGTTCTGAGGTTCAGCCGGGGTGAAATGCTACTGGTTCGGCCCAATTTGGGTGTACCGGTAGCGGTGGCCACTGATGGTTCGGTGAATCAGTAGCGGCGGCAGCGCGAAGCTCCACGAGGCTCCGCCCACCCACCTAGACATCACCATTTTCTTTTTTTTAACCCACTGCACATGTGCAAAGCCTTCTGCGCTTGTGCAGAGGGTGAAAGTGCACATGCGACGGTAGCATGTGTGTGCATGCAAAGCACATGCTTCTGAACTAGTAGGGAAGGTAAATAGATTTCACCGCTGGCAGCCCATTGCATTTGAAGTACTATTCTCATTAGATGCTGCTAAGTTCTGAGTGAACTAGCCACATAATGTAACTTTATGGAGTCAAATTCTGCTTTTCAAAATAATACGGATCCCACTGAAATTTTCTGAAAAGCACTTATTTATTATTGAATTATTAGCATTAAGGCTTGGGAGCAATCTGCATCTGTTTACTGTCTGACAGCATCACTTAATTTATCCTCAGTTTAAAATCGCAACTGTACAGTGCTTTTGAAATGCGTTTATTGAAAAACAGTAAATTCAAAGCAAAATCCAAGAAAAATAAGAAAAAGAGAAAGAAGGCAATTATTTGTACGGTTCTGTTGGGTGCAGGAATATATTCTGGAATGCCTTGGCTTTTGATGGAGTTGTATTTTTCTCTCTCTGTGTTGCATGCTTCTGAACATAGGGGGAATATACCCATGTCTAGCATGTATGACTCTGCAAACCACTTAGAGAGGGCTGTTGTTAAGTCCTCAGACTTACGATGATGCCAAAATACCTAAGCTGGGTGCAGGTCGAAGCCTGATTGGCTAAGACGTAAGCAGCCGGCTAGCGGGAAATTGGGGCGTCCTGATTGGTTGCCAGTTTAACAGCTTGACTATAAAAGGAGCTGTCAAACGCCGAGTTGCTGTTCTGTTCACTCGTGTTGCCTGTGGTGCTGAAGTTAGCAATAAAGCGTTCCTGTTCAGAATTTCGTCTTTTTATTTATTTATTTATTTATTTATTTATTTTGGTTTTCTTATATGCCGCCCAACTCCTGGAGGACTCAGGGCGGCGTACAGCAGAGAAAAATACAAGAATAACCAACTATAAATATTACTTAAAATCAAATATAAAAATTAAAAACACAGTATTAAAACCATCCAAAAACCATACAACAACAGTACATACTTGGGGGTGAGCTCAGATGGAATTAGGCTC
Source organism: Diadophis punctatus similis (assembly GCA_023053685.1). NCBI lineage: Eukaryota > Metazoa > Chordata > Lepidosauria > Squamata > Dipsadidae > Diadophis > Diadophis punctatus. The sequence continues at coordinate 142,948,708 of JALIGW010000003.1, forward strand.
TACCCCCAGCCTGCAGGAAAAGCCATGTCTTAACGGCTTTTCGGAAGGCCAGCAGGGTGGGGATAGTTCGGGTCTCTGGGGGGAGTTGGTTCCAGAGCGCGGGGCCAGCCACAGAGAAGGCTCTCCCCCTAGGGCCCACCAGCCGGCATTGCTTGGCCGACGGGACCTGGAGGAGGCCAACTCTGTGGGCCCTAACCGGTCGAAGGGAAGTGTGAGGCAGAATGCGGTCCCGGAGATAACCTGGTCCTAAGCCATGAAGGGCTTTATAGATGGTGATCAACACCTTGAATTGGACCCGGAGACCAATGGGCAACCAATGCAGCTGGCGGAGTATGGGTGTCACGTGGGTGTACCTTGGCACACCCACCACAGCACGCATAGCCGCATTTTGCACCAACTGAAGTCTCCGGATACTCTTCAAGGGTAGCCCCATGTAGAGCGCATTGCAGTAGTCCAAACGGGAGGTGACAAGGGCATGACAGGGTCTTGCCTCTGTTCCTGTCAGCCGGTAACCTCCTATCTAACACTGGCGATGAAGGTGTGGGACTTCTGACAAGAACGGCTGGCCGAAAGTCAGATAGAGCTCGATCATGTAGTGCCGCCCTCACAGCGAAGTCACTCTGAGCTGAATCACCTCAGAGCTGGTCACTAGCCGGAGTGACGAGAGGTCGCTGGGCGCCTACCACTTAAATCTGTCCTTCTCAGGATGGCCTCTTTATCTTCCCCATTGCAACCCTTCGTGGCCAGGCAACACGAGATCTCTATTCAGCAGGGATGCATACTGTGGGGACATAGGGTTATAATACCTCCAGGGGTTAGGCAAGCCATACTTACATGCCTGCACTCCGCCCACCCTGGCATCGTGAGGATGAAAGCACTGGGCTGCACCTATGTCTGGTGGCCCAGGATGGACCAGGAGATAGAGGCCTGGGTATCCCAATGCCACACTTACCAGCAATCCAGGCCTGCACCATCTTCTGCCCTGATTCATGAGTGGGAATCCCCTAAGGCACCCTGGGCCAGGCTCCACATGGATTTATATGGGCCAGTCCACGGATGCACATTCCTTGTGGTCGTGGATGCATATTCAAAGTGGGTTGAGCTGGCATCACTGGCTACCACCACTTCTGAGGCTATTATTAAGGTTTTAGACAAACTGTTCACCACGCATGGGCTCCCTGACACAGTGGTTACAGACAATGGGCCCCAATTCACTGCAGCCTCATTCCAAGTGTTTCTGGCCAAGCTGGGAATCCGCCATGCCCCCACAGTGCCCGCTCATCCTGCGGCCAATTGCCTAGCTGAAAAAGCAGCTAGGTCATCAAAAGAGGCTTTAGGGTACCTGGGGTATGATAACTGGCATCACAGCATATGCACCTATCTGACCACCCAGCACACTACCCCTTGCCAGGCCACCAGGATTAGCCCTGCTGAGTTACTCATGGGCCGCTGTCTCCAAACCACCTTGGACCGCCTGCACCCCAGCTTCGACTATGGACAACCTCCAGTTCCTGACCGATGGCCCAGGGAATTCTCGGTGGGGGATCCCATATTTGCCCTTAATTTTGGTGCTTGCCAAAAATGGCTGCCGGGACATGTGATTCACTTAACTGGACCCTGCTCTTATAGTGTCCAGCTCCCCGATGGCCGGCTGTGGTGCCGGCACATCAACCAACTACGACGATGGGTTCCCTGCTTAGAGCCTGCTCAGCCGGACCAGGCACAAGTTTCCACCCACTCCTGGACCCTGGTCTACGTCCCGACCTTCCACCATCTCCAAGCCGCAAGTTTCGTTCATCTCCTACCAGGCCTGCCGAGTGCCCTGCTCCAGCGATTCCTTCTGTTCCAGATGACTCCACGGCCGGGTCGCAGGGAGTTTCAGAGGACCCACAACCAGCTCCTCACTCTTCAGCTGCCAGCCCTGAACTAAGGCGATCAGGGTGGAGCCGACGTTGCCCGGCATACCTCGCTGACTACGCCTGTGCAATCTCGGGGGTGAGGGGTGTTAAGTCCTTGGACTTACACCGCTGCCCAAATACCCAAGCCGGCTGCAATCAGGTCAAAGCCTGATTGGCTAAGACACAAGCAGCTGGCTAGCGGGAAATTGGGACATCCTGATTGGTTGCCAGTTTGACAGCTTGACTATAAAAGGAGCTGTTAAATGCCGAGTTGCTGTTCTGTTCACTCGTGTTGCCTGTGGTGCTGAAGTTAGTAATAAAGCGTTCCTGTTCAGAATTTCGTCTTGCCTCCGTTCCTGTCAGCCCGGTAACCTCCTATCTAAAGCCCTATGAATATAAGTCTAAGTGCTATTGCTATATGGAGACATTTGGATTAGTTCAGTATCTTGTACCCCAGATTTGATTACATCTGACAACTTTGTTTGATCTACTTGCTTGCAGTTGCACAGAAGATGCTAGGCCCAGTTGTGCTCAACGCAGAGCTTCAGTTTGGCAGAAGACTTTCTCACACCAAAGTATACACAGCCCTCCGCTGAGCACCAGAATCTCTGCATTGGGACCAGTAGCTTTAATTGAATGAAGCCACCCTGCTTTTCAGAGTGTTTGATATTCATTTCTTCTGACCACCCCCGTATATGATTTAAATGGTTGGCGGTGGTTTCTATGAACAACAGTAGACGTATAATTCTTCCTCTTTAAATAGGTGCAAAGTGAATTATTGTCACAAAGCATATACGGAAGGGGGGGAGGGAGCAGGACATGAAATGAGAATCCTGCCTAATCTCTGTAATAAGGGCTTGTGAGGGTGCTAACATGGTCAGCTGAATTATGCATGCCTATTGTGTTCAAATATCATAAATCGACGCATGAATACCCTCCAAATCATTTTCAGTTCATGAACATTTATATACAAAGCTCTTGAGCACTGCAAAGACAATTAGTCATATTTGTATGCTGGAATTAATTGAGAGTGAGATGCGGGAGGCAGAAAGAGAGAACAAAGAATGCTTTTTGTCAGTTCCTCCAACTGACAGGGATAATTAGATATATGAAATTGAAATTCCTCAGCAGGGGGTTTCTGTTGACAATGAATTTTCTTTTGATTCTATTCTGTTATTCTTTTATGCTGTCATCTGTGGCAATTTGTTATTCAGCTTGAAGCTTAAAAAAGCAAAGCATTCCACTTTTATGAGTAGATGATGTCAGTTTGTACACTGCTGGGAAATAGATATTAAATGTAATCTTTAAACTAAAAAAGAGAAAGAGGGGGAGAGAAAATGAAATCAGTTAAAGAGACAGTGCTCTGTTTTGCCAGTCCTTTGAGCAAAACTTTGCAGCAAGTGAAATAAGTTTTTTTTTTAAAAAAAATGTCTTTAATGCTGCTGAGTTTATTATTCACAATGTGGACTAGGAAGAGCATGTTTTAATAAAGAATGTCTTGCAATATCTCTACGGCCCTTAAAAAAAAATCAAGATATATATATTTTTTATCATGCTTTGTACGACTTCAGATTGCCAGAAGGAAACTCAAATGCATGGAGCTTTTCTAACATTGTATTTTTAAAATAGCACGGCGGGAGAAAGTGCTAGCCATGTGCAAGGAATTCACTTTGCAAACAAATGAGCAAACGTTAGAAGTCAATACACTTATAAATAACATTTTCATGTCTAGAAGACAACTTGCTTACTAAGATAGCTTGCTTAATTTCTGGAGGGGGTCACCACTTAGCTTCTAAGCATGCTGAAGCCACAAATTAACATGGGTTCCACAAAGGATATTAAGAAATGCTGTTTCTGTTAAGGATTCCTCATCTCTGTTAGATGGTGTTTTCTCAGGATTCTGTGGAATTGGAGAAAGTTTTGGATTGTGTCAATTGCAATTTTCAAAAAAATCCCAGGGGTTTCAAACTAGGATTGGTAATGGCTCTGCAAAACAGGAGACCGCTGTTTAAGATACATGACTTTTATGTATAGAATAAACCCTACATTTTGTTTCACATAGAATCATAAAGAAGCACGTGTCTGCATGTTTGGTTTATTCTTAGAAAAGTTGAGAGAGTCACTTCTTGACTCTGTTGAATAATCTTCAAGATACCAATTGATCAAGGAGCAAATTAAATTGGCTTTGTATGCATTTTTAATTTGTTATAACAAAATTTGCATGTTTTCCCCCCAAAATCTTATTTATTATCAGAATTGTTATAATGCCCATTAACAATATGTTCCTGCCATTAAGGAAAGAACCTTTCATGCTGGGGGGAAATTTGTTTTCACCTGATCCAGCACTGATATTTTAAAAAGAAAACTGTGCTGTAGGTTATTACCACATTACAAAGTTCAGCAACTAATTAGAATGACCAAATCAAGTTAATATTTTAACGAAACACATCTAAAGTAAATTAAACAATAAGATTCTATTCTCATCACAGTCTAATAATCGTAATCGTAATCGTAATCGTAATCGTAATCGTAATCGTAATCGTAATCGTAATCGTAATCGTAATCGTAATCGTAATCATAATCATAATCATAATCATAATCATAATCATAATCAACCAGGTGGTTCTTTTCTCTTTTATTGCAATGACTTACATATATATTTTTTTCTTGAGGGAAATTGAAATGTTCATCTAACAAGTAAACTGTGGCAGCATTAAACAGAATTCCCAGAAATGCTTGTGCTTTTAGTAATTTCCAGGGTGAAATGAAAGATAGCAGTTTAATCATCCAATGTAAGAGAAAGAAGGTCCAGCATTAGAGGTATGTCAAAAATCTCAACATAGCTTTCCCCCCCATTTCAGCAACTTAGCTCTTGTATTAGCCTCAAAACTTAGTTTCCCAAAAAGTTAGGTACCACACAGATGGAGACAGGTAAACCTTGAAATAATTAGTGAGTGTTCTTCCTTTGCCTGAATGTTGGACACAGCTGCTATCACAGAGAAATGCTCAGGAAAGTCACTAAGGTACCAAAGTTCTTCCCCGATTAAGTGTAGAAAAAGAGGAAGCTGAAGATCCCTGAGAGAAAATTCTCAATCTGTTCAGTAAGCTGAAACTATAGTAGTATGGGCAGAAGCCACGGCCATTAAGTTGATATATGATCAAAATAAGGAATTCCTGCTCCTGTTAATTACATGGACAAGTCCATGCAATTTTCTGGGCAACATTTTCAGAAGTGATTTGCCATTGCTTTCTTCCTAGAACTGGTTCCAAAGTCATCCAGCTGGCTTTGTGCTAAAAGCAGGACTAGAATTCATGGCTTTCCTAATTTCTAGCCCAGTGCCTCTAACCACTACACCAAACCTCCTCTCATATAAATTTATAACATGTCAAACTATTTTTGCAGCCACAGAATGTACTCTCCATATTCACTTGCTGTCTAAACTCTGTCAAAGAGTTTAATCTGCATTTTGGTTGGTTGCCTTTTTTTTTTGGTTGCTATCTGCCTACTTACATTTCAACTAAAATAGCATTTTGCCTTCATAACCTGCCTCTGTGTTTTAGTTTGAGAAACAGAGACTTAGTCCAAGACAGGTGATGTAGATGTTAGAAAAGAAGTCTACCAAGTTGCTGCCATTGTAGAAGATAATATTAGATTAACTGGACTTGCTCAGAAGCTGTTTCTATGGGTTGATCGCAAATCCTTAGTAGAACTCAGGTAGACCAGGAGATTGGACTAGAAGACCTCCAAGGTCCTTTCTGTTAATCTGTTCTGTTAAGGAACAGGACAATGCAAAGTAAAACATAAAAAGGGTCCAAGGATGCAGGAGACTTCCAAAACAGCTCAGTGTTGCCATGAATTCTCATGAAATGCCCATGAGATAGGTACACAACAATGCAATTTTAGTCATGACCAATTGAGTTTTAAAGGAGAATTTTGAGGCCGATCTAATAATAGGTGGAATTATTTTTTTGGTATGCTTGTGGCAGGAATTTATTTATTTATTTATTTATTGAATTTATATTGCCGCCTATTCGCCCATGGCGACTCAAGGTGGCTTACAGAATATAAAACCACATTTAAAACAATAAAAACTAACAAAAAGAATCAAATAAATTAGTATAGTATAATATAATAAAATCACCCCCACCCACCACCCACCACCCAGACGACATTTAATGGGCTCCATCCCACTCTGGGTTCCCCAGGCCCGCTGGTAGAACCAGGTCTTCAGCACCTTCCGGAAGAGTATTAGAGTGGGGGCCATTCTAATCTCTGGGGGAATGATGTTCCAGAGAGAGGGAGCCACAACAGAGAAGGCCCTTATTCTAGGTCCCACCAGGTGTATCTCTCTTGGGAATGGAACCCGCAACATTCCCTGCCTCCCTGCTCTGATGGGTCAGGTAGATGTGACGGGCAAGAGATGGTCCCTCATATAACCTGGTCCCAAGCCATGAAGGGTTTTAAAGGTGACAACCAGCACCTTGAATTGCACCCGGAAGCAAATTGGCAGCCAATGCAGCTCCCGCAGGAGAGGTGACACATGTGCACACCAGGATCTGCACAAAACCATTCAGGCCACTGCATTTTGCACCAATTGGAGCTTTTGGATGCTCTTCAAGGGCAGCCCCACGTAGAGCGCATTGCAATAGTCAAGACGGGAAGTGACTAGGGCATGAGTGACTGTGAGTAGGAATTGATGGTCCAGGAAAGGCCGTAACTGGTGCACAACCCGCAATTGCGCAAAGGCCCTCCTAGCCACGACCACCACCTGCTCTTCAAGCAGGAGTCATGAATCCAGGAGAACCCCCAGATTATGCACAGGGTCTGTTTGGGGTAGTGCCACCCCATCCAAGACCAAAGATGGCAATTTTCCCTGAGCCAACGAACCCCAAACACAAAGCCACTCGCTCTTGCCAGGGTTTAGTTTCAACCCGTTGCTCCCCATCCAGCCCCTAATAACCTCCCTACACTGTGAGAGCGAGGACATGGCATCACTTAACTCACCACGAGCTGAGACATAGAACTGAGTGTCAAGATATTGATGATACCTCAGTCCATGGTGATGGATAATCTCACCCAGCGGCTTCATATAAATGTTGAACAGGAACAGACAGAGTACCGAGCCCTGCGGAACCCCGCATAACAGTGGGTGAGGGCTGGATCTCTCCCCTCCTGTCAACACTGACTGAGAGTGGCCGCAGAGGAAGGAAGTGAACCAAGATAGCACAAGGCCTCCCACTCCCATCCCTCGAAGCCGCTCCAGGAGAATACCATGGTCGATGGTATTGAAAGCTGCCGAGAGGTCAAGTAGAGCAAGGACAGATGCACTACCTCCATCCCACTCCCTCCAGAGATCATCCAAAAGTGCAACCAATGCCATTTCTATCCCAAATCCAGGCCTGAATCCTGACTGGTAGGGGTTGATATAATCCGTTTCATCCAGAAACCTCTGGAGCTGCAGCGCAACCACCTTCCCCAAAAAGGGAAGATTGGAGACAGGTAGGAAATTATCCAACCAGGTGGAGTCCAGCGATGGCTTTTAAAGAAGAGGGCGGACCACAGCTTCCTTAAAGTGCTGGGGCACTGCCCCCTCCTGTAGGGAAGCATTAACCACCGCCAGAGTTCACCCGCCTGTCACCTCCTGGGAAGCTTTCACAAGCCAGGAGGGACATGGGTCTAAAAGACAGGTGCTTGTGAGCATACTCCCTAGGATCCTGTACTGGATCTGTACTGTAAATTTGTACTGGTTGCCTTGATACCTAGTTCATTTCTCAAGAGTTGCTTTGCGTGGTTTGTCTGGTGTTTGCAAGTGAAGTTGCCTAAAAAAGAAAAGACCATTGGATCCTTCTCTATAGGAAATGGAGCTTTGCTTACATAATAACTTTTCCTTCGGCTCTGCTTTGTTCTTATGACTAATATTCTTTAGATCTAACCTGAGTTGCTTTCAATCTGCTTCCCGGTTTGTCATCCAATTTTCGATTTTGCGCTTTTTGCATAATACAGGTAGTCCTTGGCTTACAACCGTTCATTTAGTGACTGTGCAAAGTTACAACGGCACTGAAAAAAGTGACTTGTGATCACTTTTCACACTTCAGGCCATTGCAGCATCCCCATGGTCACATGAACAAAATGCAGCTTCTTGGCAACTGATTCATATTTATGACGGTTCTAGTATCCTGGGGTCATGCGATCACCTTTTGTGACCTTCTGACAAGCAAGTTCAATGGGGAAGCCAGATTCACTTAACAACCATGTTCCTAACTTAACAACTGCCACGACTCACCAAACAAATGTAGCAAAAAGGCCATAAAATGGGGCAAAATTCACTTAACAAATGTCTCACTTAGCAACAGAAATTTTGGGCTCAATTAATGTCATAAGTCGAGGACTACCTGTACAGATAACCACTTTCTACCTTGGCATCCACAAATGCCGATAACAACCCTGACAATGACAACTTCAAAAACTAATCCACAGTAATAGTGGAACAGTGGTTTAAAACTGCTGTATATCCATCTCCAAGTTCAAGAAACAATAGAAGAGCAATAAAACCAGCAAGAGCTAAATCTATATCAGTAAATTGTAATAAAACAATGTTAAAATGTCCTTGGACTCTATTAAAACCCGGAATACATAGAAGCCTCTTAATTGGCAAGTCCCAATAAAGAATATTCTGAGTAAACAGACTTTATTGTACAGTTAAACATATTGCAGTTCAGAAGCTTAAAGGCTTTTATTATTGATAGTGGTTGATTTTCTGAGTAAACCCATCAGAAAAGCTATTCAAAACTTGAAATTACTGTATCGGTATAGTTCATCTCTGATTTTTTTTTTGCATTGAGAACATCACCAGATAGATAAGGTATGAATTCTGTCACATATGAATTGTACTAAACTTATTTTACTATGTGGACATTTTTGGCCAACATCTGTGGACAATGATACATTTGGGATTACTCATGGAAAAATTCTTATTGACTTTGCTTAAAAACTTTGGCTCTATATCACTGAGTTTCCTTGCCATGAATTGAGCAAAAAAAGGATTTTTGTTTTCCAAGAATGTTCTCCTGGCTGTGTCATAGAATAATCTCAGGCACTTTATCGTATTGTTTTCTTGGACTATGCAGTATATATGACATTGGCTGGAAGGCTCTGTGCCTATGATTCTGGAGAGATGGACAACATGGAATATGTACTTCTTTGTTGATTCTTTTATAGAGACATTCAACCAGGTTTATTCTCCCTTTGATTGGCAGATCTCCTGAACCTATGTGGTCATATGCTATTCATAGATGAACTTCCATTTCTTTCAGTACACACTGCTAGGTTTCGTGCTAAAGTGTGTAAAATCAGTCTTGACAATTCATGGTTCTACTATTTACCCTGTTTTCCCCAAAATAAGACATCCCCTGATAATAAGCCCAATCGGGATTTTGAGTGCATGGCAATAAGGCCAAGCGCTTATTTCAGGGTTCAAAAAATATAAGACAGGGTCTTATTTTTGGGGAAACACGGGTAGCTGTATTTTATCTAATTTTAGATATTGCCATATTTTATGCAATCTTAGACACCACATTTACAGTCTATAGTTAGATTACCTTTCTTTGATTTCACTTGTGAATTCTAGTTAGGTCACTTCATAGATGTATTTCAACTTTGGTAATTAATTTTTGTTTATTGGTTTTCAAAACTGGATTGTTAAAAAATGGACATAGGCCATTTATGAATATATTTCTAGTACTGGTCTGAGACCACAATAAAGGCTGACTAACTGATAAAGGACCAGTATGATCCAGGGGCGGGTTCCTAATTTTTTTATTACCACTCTGTGGGTGTGGCTTATTTTGTGGGTGTGGCTTGCCAGCCATGTGACCGGGTGGGCGTGGGCCTCGGGAGCTTGGCAGCGGCCGGAGAAGCAGGGGAGGTATTGCCCACCCGCAACGCAGCCCCCCGCAGCGGGAGCAGCAAGACCGCGGCAGCAGTTCTTCTAGGAGGCTCTGTCTGGCCTGAATGCTTCTCCCCATTCGATGATACTAGGCTCCTGCCGCCCGTTCCCCTCCCCTCAGCAGCTTGAGAAGCCTCGAACGTGCAAAAATGCCTAGGATCATCACCGCACGTTCATGGCTTCTCGGACTGCTGAAGGGAGGGGAATGGAGATAGCTCCTGCCGCCCGTTCTTTCAGCATCTCACGTGCTCCCTCAGCCATCCTCCCCTGCTTGGACTCACTGTGGGGTAGGAAGGCAGGGCATGCGCAGTGCCGGAAGCTCGGCTTCTGGGCATGCGCAGAATAAATTTTTTTAAAAATGTAAAATTTTTTTTAAAAAAAATGGCGGCGCCCAGGCACCGGCAACCGACCGCACCGGTACTGTGATGTCACCAGCGGGCTGCTACCGGTGCTATAGAGTGGACTGCACCAGTAGGAACCCACCACTGGTATGGTCCCGTATGGGGAAGCATACATATTAGGTTTGAAAGAATAAAATTACACATTGACCCAAACACAATGGGTTCAGATTGCTAACTTTTGGCCTGGAGTTTCCAGTTTTTCAGGCAACGACCATATAATTTTTTGCAATGGTTGCCTTAATGGACCATTTGCTCTCCAGTCATTCAAACACCTTAGCTTTCTGTTGTGCAGGCGGGCATGCTTTAAGCAAAGTACTGGATTGCAGACACCAACAATTTTAATTTTTTTAAAGAATGTTACTTGGGGCCCAGTTATATTTTTGATCATAAATATTATACCTGAGGTTTATATGCAGTTTGCAATTTGTTTTTAATTAGAAGACTCTTTTAAAAATGCAGAGGGGAAGGGGGCCTGGCATATAATATATAGAATCATTATATTCACATACATAACATTCAGAATCTAGGTGCTAAAAATCTAGACAAAAAGAGACCTGTGTCATCTCAGAAGAAGTCTTGGAAACAGCAATGAAATAGCATGGTGAAGAAATAATGTATGCCTTTCCATACCAAGAAAGAGAGTTTCTTGGGTGCACAAAGATCTTTACTTAATGGTATAGGGGCCCCATTGTTGAGAATTACAATTGGATGACTTAAACAATAGCAATATTCTTTACTGGCCAAGTGTGATTGGGCACACAAGGAATTTGTCTCTGGTGCATAAGCTCTCAGTGTACATACAATAAAAAAAGTGGTAAGTCATAGGTCCTTGATCATAGATTGATCAAAAGATACTATCATAAATTATACTGTATGAGAGAAACAACAAGTGATAATTCATACCAATAGGAGAAGGGTGTAGGAAAGATGAGAAGATGGAAAAGATGAGAAGATGAGAAAGATAACAGCTCTACTACATGGTTAGATATCCTTGGGCAGAAGACAGTACTGTGGGAATTAGGTGTTAGCAGAGTGATGACACGGGAGGTGGGTGGGGGGAACTGTCTTTGTGTCTAGTTGTTTTTGCATGAAATTGCCTGTAGCAGCATCCTGAGGGGAGAAGTTGAAACAGTTTATGTCCAGGATGTGAAGGGTCTGAAGATACGTTGAAACGTTGAAAGATACTACCTGGACCAGGGTTGGGTTCCTCCCAGTTTGGACCAGATCACCCGAACCATTAGCGACCCGCTGGTGACGCGACGATGGCATCACGGATCCAGTTCAGTTGGTGCCAGTCTGTGGGTGCCGCCATCTTTTTTGGGGAATTTTTGGTGAATTTTTCCATGTTTGGATGGCTTCTCCTCTTCCGCGGCTTGAAAAAGAGCCCTCCCGCCCAGCCCCGGGTTAATACTCACCTTTATTTCTTCACCTGAAGCACAGCTGATCAGCTCCTCAGCTGTGTTTTGGGCTGTATCCTGCTACTGAGCATGCGTGGAAGTGAAACTGCACGGGCAGAATGTGCGCATGCGCGTGAGCAGAGTGAGGGCACGAGTATGAAACGTCGCGATGCGAACCAGTGGCGAAGGCAAGTGGAACCCACCCCTGACCTGGACCCCCCTGAAAGAGGCTCCATCCTTTGCCTTTACTGTTTCAGGGAATGAAAGGTTATTTTGAGACCGACGTCCAATACTCGGTGTGTTTCCCAGCTTCTCTGCAATGGAGTTTTGATAATGATAACCCAGCAGGAAGAAAAGTGGAAGAAACAGTGGTATCATAAAGCTCACTTCCCAAATGAAGCCCTTTATTGGTAAACCATTGTGTATTATTCAAATGGATTTCAACAGCACTAATACATTATATTTGCCTGTAGAAATAAAACTGAATTCCACGCATTTAGCTATGCTGCAGGAGAAAATGGGCATGAATTAGCAATGGAGTGTATTAGCTGTAACCAACGGATAACATTAACTTTTGTATAAATGCGTGCAATACATTTGGGATATTAGCAATGTCTAGTACTTTTTAAAGGCTTTTAAACATTTTTAGAAATAGAAAATGTACATTTGTAACCTGAGGCTAGCATTAACTTGCATAATTATCATTATATTTTATGAGAGCATTTTTTAAATTCACCTGCTGGAATTCATTAAAAAAAGCCATATTGATATCAAAGCAATTGAACTGTCACAAAATTCATAATCTTAACTGAAAAAATTATCCTTATCCCATTAGTGCATTCTAATTTTCAATCTGTGTTCATTTGTAGCATTTTTAAGCTCAAGATGTGAGCTCATACACATGCATATATAGTGGTATCATCTCTTGAACTTAAAATATAATATATCCATTTTGTTGGTATTTTTTGTCCTTCCATTGAGAACTAATTTTCATCCCAGATGTTACATTTCACTGTATTTTTTTAAGGGGAAAATGGAGCAGAAAGTACTACTAAGGTAGGATTCACCATTTTGCTCATTTGTTTCATATTTCTGCCATTATGATGACATGCCTTGTAACTCATTCAAATGTTTGTTAACTCAGATTTATGTTTGAATTAAGGGTTATGGTTAATCTTCAAGAAAACAGATCCAGGTCACAGGAAGTCTTTACTGAACTCTAATTTTTTAAAATATAATTTACAGATATGAACAAAAGTGTGTCCACTTTTTATAAAGAAATGCCCAAGAATTAGTGATCCTCATCAAGATATTGCACAGAACTAAGTCAGTAGTTTCCAGTTTGCTATTGCATTGCTGAATTTATTGAGCTGAAGTATCCATGAGCTACTGTAAATCTGATGATGCTTACAGTTGCTAGAGTTCTTGTTGATTTTATTTTGTTTGTTTCATTAGTGGCAAGTCATCTTGATGCACAGATTGAGTAAAACATTGGCTAACTGAATAGTGAGAAAAATAATTGATTTCCCCTTCTCCCTCACCAACCCACTGAGCACTGCTTAGAAAAAGGAGGGATTCAATTGTGATGAATAAATAACCATTGCTTGCATTTCTTCAGGCAGCTCTGTCCAATGTTTCTAATTTACTTATCCACTATACCCAAAGATGGACAAATCCCTGGGCAAATTAACATGTTAGATTTTAAAAAAAAATTCATGGTGATAGGGCAATATCATGAATTGTTATGTCAGTTTTCAATCTTAAATCTCCTTTATAAGATTGTGATGAATTGTGTAGTGGGAGCAAGCTAGACGGGTCCTCTTATGGAGCAGAATGAACCATAAGGTTTTATTTATTTAGCTTATGACAATATTACATTAGCCAGGAGACTTCAATGTCATTGTAGAGTTGTAGTTTGGCTGCCTAAGGCTGTTAGCCCATTAGGTTCATGCTTACATGCTTCCCAAGATGGGTCAAGAAAGAAAGATGAACACCATCCTGCAGCAGCATCTGGGGCCCTCTCCCTCCAGTGGCTTAATGACACTGGAGATGGTCTTTGCTCCAGCAGTTTGAGTCCTAGCACTGCATGGTAGGGTGAGCTCCCGTCACTCACCTCAGCTTCTGCCCACCTAGCAGTTCGAAAGCATGTTACATGAAAGTAGATAAATAGGTACCACTTTGAATGGGAAGACATTTGGTTCATGCTTGCATGCCTCCCATGGTGCGTCACAGGGGCAAGCTACTCTGCAGCAGAAAGAAAGACGAACAGCATCCTGCAGCATCATCTGGAGACCTCTCCATCGACCGAAGTCACCTTGCAAACAGGAGTCGCAACTGGAAAGGTCCAGCACCAGCAGGATTCTAACTGTCTGCACAAAGTGCTGGCTTGTTTTCCTACCAGAGTGGTACCTATTTATCTATGTGCATATAACATGCTTTCAAACTGCTAAGTGGGCAGAAGCTGAGGTGAGTGCCGGGAGCTCACCCCACCACGCAGTGCTAGGACTTGAACCATTGGAGCAAAGACCATCTCCAGTGTCATTAAGCCACTGAGCCACTGTACCTCTTTAACCATAAGGTAATATATAAAGAGGGAAAGGACCAGGGCTAGGATGAGCCTTATGATCCTACAGAATTCATTCTAATCTAGGGTGTTGTTCCAAGGATTCATCAGAGTAATTCACTGAGGATATTGATTTTGCCTCACGTGGCTGGTATCCCAGTAGCTTTCAGCAGCTGTAGGTGCCACTTCAGGCCCTGATGTTTTTAGCTGCTCCAGAATGTCACTGTGAGAATTCCCTGCAGACCTGCTGAGGTCCTGAAAGCTTATCAGCTATTTGCTGTTTGTTGAGAAAAGTTTTACTTATGACTGGTTCATATTTTGCATAATAAGTGCCACAATACTGACTTCGGTTAAATGTAGGTTATATTGGAATATTGGTGATTGACCACAGGTGGATGCTCAACTCTGGTGCACAAATTATGACCTTAGTGAGGAAGGAGGACCTGGTAGCAGTAACCTGTGCCCTTATACATTCTACAGCACTTGGGGCTACCCTTGAAGATTTTTTGAAAAAGGCAGTTGGTTCACAATGAAGGTGCCTGCATACTTTTGGGCTCCTGATTTTGAGACCACATAACTCATCATTGGTTGTCTTTCGGTTTTCAGGTCTAATTTAAAGTGCTGGTTTAGACCTATAAAGCCCTTCCTGGCTTGGCATCTAGATACCTGCTAGATTACCTGCTCCAGCTACCTGAGGACTGACCCTAGATGGGAGAAACTGCTGCATATCTCACCCATGTAGAAATTAGGCAGGTTCACTAGCTGGTTTTCTGCAAGATTAAGCTACAGTATTTCAAAGTGTTTTCTCCTTAGAAAGACTTTGATTTGATATTGCCATATTTTATTTTCTTTCTACTCTTGTAGTGTTGATGTGTATTTTTTTTCTAATGGGGCTATATGATGGTCTCACATTAAATTTACTTGAACCCATCATGGAACTGATATTTGAGGCCTAAATGGATATAGTACCATTACTAAAGCAAAACCAATCACAGCATATGAGTAGTTTTAGAGGTATGGATAAAAGTTAGTGCTGAGTTGGAATTTTATACACTTTCTTCTTTGTCAAAGTAAAGAATCAGTTCTATTGAAGCTGTGGGGTACTTGGTGCTTTCTGAGCTTTGTTGTTTTCTTGCAGATGTTTAATTACCTAGCTAAATAACATCATCAGTATTAGAAGGGAGAGGGTTTGCCCTCTGTTTATATGCAAGTGGCTTGCTATGTCAATGTTGATGGGAGTTTGTTGGTATTTATTTATTTATTTTATTTATTTAGGCTCTTATAGGCCGCCCAATCCCGTGGGACTCAGGGCGGCGTACAGCATGAATAAGAAGCGTACATTTAAAAACAATAGTCATAAATTTAAATTAAAAATATAATTAAAAAGAAGACATTATAAACGCAACATTCAGGGGGAATCTGATTATCCTATTCACCCCATCTGCCGGAAGAGCCATGTTTTTAAGGCTTTACGGAAGGCCAGCAGGGTGGGGATGGTCCGGATCTCTGGTGGCAGTTGGTTCCAGAGGGACGGGGCTCCCGCAGAGAAGGCCCTCCCCCGCGGCCCCGCCAATCGACATTGTTTGGCCGACGGGACCCGGAGGAGGCCCTCTCTGTGGGACCTAACCGGTCTTAGGGAGGTATGTGGTAGGATGCGGTCCCGCAGGTAACCTGGCCCTGAGCCATGTAGGGCTTTAAAGGTAACGACCAACACCTTAAATTGCGCCCGGAGACTAATTGGTAGCCAATGCAGCTGGCGAAGGATAGGTGTTACGTGGGTGTATCTCGGTACACCCACTACTGCACGCGCAGCTGCATTCTGTACCAGTTGGAGTCTCCGGATGCTCTTCGAGGGTAGCCCCATGTAGAGCGCGTTACAGTAGTCTAGCCGTGAGGTGACAAGGGCATGAGTGACTGTGAGCAAGGCCTCCCTCTCCAAGTAAGGTCGCAATTGGTGCACAAGACGGATTTGTGCAAAGGTCCCCCTAGCCACAGCTGAAAGATGTTGCTCCAATTTTAGCTGTGGATCTAGGAGGACACCCAAATTGCGAACCTGTTCTGAGGGAGTCAATTTTTCTCCCCCAAGAACCAAGGAGGGACAGTCGACATAGTCCTTGGGAGGCAATATCCAGAGCCACTCAGTCTTGTCTGGGTTGAGCCTGAGTCTGTTCACTCCCATCCAGACCCTCACATCGTCCAGGCAGCGGCACATTACATCAACTGCTTCACTGAACTGACACGGGGTGGAGATGTACAACTGGGTATCGTCAGCATACTGCTGATACCTCACCCCATGTCGTCGGATGATCTCACCCAGCGGTTTCATGTAAATGTTAAACAGGATGGGCGAGAGGACCGAGCCCTGTGGCACCCCGCAAACCAGGGGCCTAGGGGCCGACCTCTGTCCTCCTGTCAACACCGACTGCGTCCTGTCAGAGAGATAGGAGGAGAACCACCGTAAAACAGTGCCTCCCACTCCCATCTCCCCAAGACGACGCAGAAGGATACCATGGTCAATGGTATCGAAAGCCGCTGAGAGGTCAAGTAGCACCAGGATGGAGGAGTGGCCCACATCCCGGGCTCGCCAGAGATCATCCATCAGCGCGACCAAAGCAGTCTCCGTACTGTAGCCGCGCCTGAAGCCCGATTGAAAGGGATCCAGATAATCAGTATCCTCCAATAGCCGCAGGAGCTGGAGCGACACCACCTTCTCAACAACTTTACCCAAAAAGGGTAAGTTGGAGACTGGACGGAAGTTCTTTAAATCCGCTGGGTCCAGGGAAGGCTTCTTGAGGAGGGGCCTCACCACCGCAGCTTTTAAAGGCTGTGGGATGGATCCCTCTCTCAAAGAAGCGATCACAACCGCCTGGAGCCAGCCGCGTGTCACCTCCCTGCTGGCAGAAACCAGCCAGGAGGGGCACGGGTCCAATAAACAGGTGGAGGCGCTCATCGCTCCTATGGCCTTGTCCACATCCTCAGGAGTGACAGGTTCAAACTCGTCCCATATAACAGGACTAAGACTCACCCCTGTCATCTCGGCTTGCCCTGTCCAAATGGAGTCCAGGTCTGTCTGAATCTGAACGACTTTATCCGCCAGAAACTGAGAAAATTCCTCAGCTCTGCCCTGCAAGGGATCTTCAGCTCCCTCCTTGGCTAGGAGGGAGCGAGTCACCCTAAACATTTCTTTGATTAAGCTGTTCTTTACTGTTTGATTGGTTGGTTGAGTTGATAGTTCCTTGACTGGGATATTGTTTACTTCTTGATTATTGGTCTGGTATTCATCCTGGTGGTAATCTCTGCTTATCTACAGTAGGTGTTGATTGCTGGTAAGGAAACCATGAGCATCTTAGACCAAACTAAGTCCAAAAATGCTGGAGAATTCTTGGAAACCTGGCACTCAGACAAATCAGTCATCAACAGGCACATAGAGATAAACAACATCTATATACCATTCAAAAGAGATAATAATAAAAAAAGCTAAAAGGGAAACAAAAAGGCCTAAACACCTTGGGAAGGACTTGATAGATGGACAAACAATCTCAATCTAGTGCAAACATCTGGCTGATTGCCACCAACCATCATTTTGGTTATTATTTGAGCCCATCATAATTGACTAGATTTTAGATTTTAGATTTAGATTTATTATTAGAGTTGGAAGGGACCTTGTAGGTCATCTAGTCCAACCCCCTGCTCAAGCAGGAGTTCCTACACCATTTGAGACAGATGGCAGTCCAGTCTCCTCTTGAAGGTCGCACGTGTTGGGGCTCTCACAACCTCCGCTGGCAAGCTGTTCCACTGGTTGATCGCTCTCACCGTCAGAAAGTTTCTCCTCACTTCCAGGTTGAATCTCTCCTTGGTCAGCTTCCATCCATTATTCCTTGTTTGGCTTTCTGGTGCCATAGAGAACAGCCTGCCCCCCTCCTCTCTGTGGCATCCCCTCAAGTATTGGAACACTGCTATCATGTCACCCCTGGTCCTTCTCTTCGCCAGACTGGCCAAGCTCAGTTCCTGCAACCGCTCTTTGTATGTTTTATTTTCCAGACCCTTTATCATCCTGGTTGCTCTCTTCTGCACTTTCTCTAGGGTTTCAATGTCTTTTTTGTAGTGTGTGACCAAAACTGGATGCAGTACTCTAGGTGTGGTCTGACCAAGGCTTTATAGAGTGGTACTAGTACCTCTCTGGTCCTTGATTGTATCCCTCTATTTATGCAGCTCAGGACTGCGTTGGCCTTTTTGGCTGCTGCTGCACACTGCTGGCTCATATTTAGTTGGCTGTCTACCAAGACTCCAAGATCCCTCTCGCAATCGCTGCTATTGAGTGTGGTTTCACCCAGTTTGTATGTGTATTTTTGATTCTTCTTACCTAGGTGTAGAATTTTACTTTTCTCCGTGTTAAATTTCATTTTATTTGTTTGGGCCCAGTGTTCGAGTCTGTCAAGGTCCCTCTGGATTTTGAGTCTGTCCTCTGGGGTGTTTGCTACTCCCGCCAGCTTGGTATCGTCTGCAAATTTGGTTAGTTCTCCTGCTATTCCCTCATCTAGGTCATTTATGAAGATATTGAAGAGTACTGGGCCTAGGACGGAACCTTGTGGTACTATATGTATGAGAACTGGTCTCCAAAGATAGGCCAGGACATTTTGATGCTTGAAGCAAAGATCAAAACATGTTTCCTCCCCAGCATTTCCTGGACAGAAACTAGAAATGCAGTTTCTTTTCAGAACCAGTAACAGGATTTATTCTTCCTTTGCACTTGAATGTTGCATGATAGTTTTGAGGTTGCAGAGCAGACTGAGTAGCACTGTAATGCTATCTAGCTCACCAATTCATACATAAATTTAGCAGAACTGAAACCAAAAGATATTCTCAGTAACTCATTTCATTAAAAAGAAGAGCTAGAGGAAAAAGTATTAAGTTTGTTGATAAAGACACTTCTTTTCACCTGAAACTGCTACATAGATTCAGTGTGTAGATTGGTCCTAAATACCTCATTGCTGTATTGTCATATGTTGAACTTCTTTTTATGTATCTGATGGTTTATTAAAAATAGAAGGTTACAGTGGTCAGTGGCTTCTAAAGCTGAAGAACAAGAAATACCAAATAAAAACACAGATACTTCTAATCCTCAAAACAGAAAAAGAGGACCATTGTTCTAGGATTTATTTATTTATTATTTATTAGTGATATTTATATATCGCCTCATAGTGCAAGCACTCTCTAAGCAGTTTACACCATTAAGCAATGCATATATTTACATTGCCCCCAACAATCTGGGTCCTCATTTTACCTACCTCGGAAGGATGGAAGGCTGAGTCAACCCTGAGCCGGTGAGATTTGAACAGCTGAACTCAAATGATCAGTAGCCTGCAGTACTGCTCTCTAACTGCTGTGCCACCTCGGCTCTTCAGTTTATAATTGCAGTAGAATTTTAAGAAAAGATTTGTGGAGCCAGAAGCTATTGTTTGTTCCGACTGCCTGCTCGGAACTTGCAAGAAAAGAGCTTTTGATTTGTGGTTACTACACCCAAATTTCACAAATCGCACTCACAATCAAACCCAGGCACAGATACACATACACCCTTGAACCAGGGGTGGGTTCCTCCCGGTGCGGTCAACTCTGCTGCACCGGAAGGGGCGTCTGATTGCTCAATTTGCGCGCGACGGCTCCGGTTCCATCTTCACCGGTCCGTCGCATGCGTCGCCATCTTTTTAAAAGAATTTTTGGGCATTTTTGCTTCTGCGCATGCACAGAAGCAAAATTTTGCTGAAATCACGCGCGTGCGCACCTCCCCTCGCAAGATTTCTGCAAGACTTTGCTTCCACGCATGCGCAGAAACAAAATCGCACAAGGGGGCGCGTGTGTGAAACATGGAGATGCATGTGTAGCGCACCGGTATCGGTAAGTGAGCAACCCTCCCCTGCCTTGAACCATAAGTGCTATGATCAAATATGATTAGAACTTAGAATAACTTTATTGTCACTTTGAACGTACACTTATCGGCATACATTAAAATGAAATTTTGTTGCACACACCTCTCAAAGGGTCACCCCCTCCAATATCCAC
The DNA here is from genome assembly GCA_023053685.1 of Diadophis punctatus similis. Taxonomy (NCBI): domain Eukaryota; kingdom Metazoa; phylum Chordata; class Lepidosauria; order Squamata; family Dipsadidae; genus Diadophis; species Diadophis punctatus. The sequence continues at coordinate 142,968,973 of JALIGW010000003.1, forward strand.
CGCATACACATGACAAATAAATAATAAATAAATAAATAAATAAATAAATAAATAAATAAATAAATAAATAAATAAATAAATAAATAAATAAATAAATAAAACAAAATTATGCATATACCTACATATATTATATGACATAGAGAAACAACACATCTAGTTCAGATGTATACATGTACATGGTGAGAAAAACGAATCTTGCAAGTTTACCAGACGGATGGCATAGGGAACAAAGCTGTTACAAAGCTGTTATGCTTCTGCGTTATGGACCACATGGCTTTAAGATATCCAGCCAATTTGACTTTCAAGTGAATAATTGATTATGTTTTTTTTAATTGTTGCTCTTCTATTGGTATAGGAGAATTTGACAATGAGCAAAGTAAATAAGTAGCCCCCTCCCAACACACAATCGAGGGGGTCTCTTCTTCATCTAGATACCCTTCTGACTAAATCATTGTCTTCCTCGCCCTTCCCTCCCGCTGTGCCCCTTTCCGATGACAGCAGGTCACTTGAAAGGTTAAAGCACATGTTAATATTAGAGTGACCTGCTATCTCTGTATCATCCCTTTTTTCCAAGCAGGCAATGTTATGCTTTTAATTCCCTAATGTGCAGTCCAGCAGTCCGTATCATCTTACAGGGATTGAATAGAAAAAGCGAAAGGCAGACTGTGTGGTCAGTGTTTTCAATATCCCCCCTGCTAGCCATTACATCACCCAGCTACACTCTAAGAGGATTTTCAGCAGGCTTGGCTTCATTATTAAAATAGTAATTAATTTTTTCCTCTTCACAAAACCGGGGGACTTTCAGATGGGGGCTTTGGGAGTGAGAAGGCAGGTTTCTTTTGAAAATGTCTTTCTGAAAGCCATAATCTGCTCTCCAACCTTACAGTACACATGTTCCCCAGGAAATGTGATTAAAGGGAGACACATATTTTTTTAAAAAAAAACTTTGCTGGAAATTAATTCAGTTTCTAGGATTAAAAAGAAAAAAAAAGTTTGATAAAGTTGTGCAATGCTCCAATGACAGCACATAATAGAAGTGCAAAGTTTTATCCTCTTGAAGGATAAATGAGTGGCCAGAAAGGTCTGGTGGTTCCCAGAGAAAAAACATCTGCTACAGCTAATTCACTTTAGCTTTTGATTGTAAAATTCATTAGCCATATCAGGCAGCTGTAGCTTCAAACATGTTGCTAGGATGTAAAGAGTGAGATGCCATTTGTTCTTCTCAGCTGTAGGAAGGAAGGTTGATTGCCCAGCGAAATGCAAACTCCAACTGCCTGGAAGTTGAACTGGGATCTTCCATGGATGAGGATGCTGATCAGCACAATACTCCTTTAATTCTCTCAAAACTTCGCAAAGTGTTGTGATGGCATGAAGCATTCTAAATAATAAGTCACCTCTCTGGTACATGGTATTAGCCTTACGTTTTGATAACAGCGGTGGGATACAAAGTTATATAGATTCTGCTTAGCTTAAAGCTACAATGCTTATTTTTTTTTAAGAAAATATTTTTAACTATATGAAAGAACAAAGATAACAGGCTCGTAGGTGACAAAAGGGGAAGACTGTAGTTCAGGGATGTCAAACTCGCGGTCCGCGGGCTGGATGCGTCACGTGCTGGCCCCGCCCCTCCTGGTTTAGCGAAGGAGAAAAAAGTCCCGATACGTCACGTGATGCCGCCGTGACGACGTGAGTTTGACACCCCTGCTGTAGTTCATTGGAAGTATACTTGCTTTCCTGGCTGCAGAATTCTGGGAACTGAAGTCCACACCTCTTAAAGTTAGCAAGGATGTGAACCATTGATCTAGATCTAGGGGTTTCCAACCTTAGCAACTTTAAGACTTCTGGACTTCAGCTCCCAGAATTTCTCAGCCAGCATGGCTGGCAAGGGAATTCTGGGAGTTGAAGTCCATAAGTCTTAAAATTGTCAAAATTGGAGATCCTTGATCTAGACCAGAGGTGTCAAACTTGCATCTTCACTGCAGTGTCACATGACGTATCGGGACTTTTTCCCCCTTTGCTAAACCGAGCGTGGGCGAGGCCAACATGTGACGCACCCAGCTCACAGGCCAGGAGTTTGACAGCCCTGATCTATACTATAGTACTTTGCTGATTGTGAGTCTCAAGCAGCAAACCTTCTTAGCCATGTGATTTGAGATTCTTAACCTGAAAATTCCAGTCACAAAAGTCTTAGATGCTCAGATCACATACCATTGAATGAGGGTTTTTCTTATCTAAAAAACTGATTCAAGTTTGTAACCTGGAACAAGACACTGCAATCTCTGTTAGAACTATAAGCTTACTATCACCAGTAGGGTCCAGATGTTTGGACCTCCACCATGCATCATGGTACTGATCAATGGATGCTTTTAGGTAACACTGAAAGTGCACAGGTATGCCCTTTGTATAACATTACTTGTCCCTCCCCAATAATAATGTAACAGGTTCATATGTAGGTACATAGGTATTTATGTTTTAACAGAATCCAAATACTCATTGTTATGAACAGTTCTAAAGCTACCTTGCAATCTGCTTACATTTAAGAAGCATGTAATAGAGCATTTCATCTTTTCATTCTTTTCTAATTGGCTAGTATTTTTCATTAGAGATCACCATGTTGAGTAAAATAGACAAGAGTCTAATAGCTCCTCTTAATATCTTAAAATTCTATACACCAAGGAGGAGAATTGATTTTCTATGCTATACTTTCAGTGGCCCTGTGATCAATTTTTATTGGAAAATCTTACCCGATCATTGTGAGAAGGATAGGAGAAAAAGGTTATCATAAAGTAAAGTGGCCAATAAACCCTCTACTCATGTTTAATCCCACATTTTCAAATGTCCTGTAAATACAGTACAAATGCTTAGTATTTCAATTAATGGCACAGAAGTATTTTTCATTGTCATTCTTGGATTCCCTCAAGGACCTATGCAATGGGTTAAATATGGCAAAACAATGAAACAGTGGAGTAAAGCGATGAATGCAAGAACTATCTTTAGAACCATGAAATTTGAACACTAAAATGTTTCAACTCTTTCAGATATGCAGGATCCAATCTGGGTTGGTTACCAGGACCAGAAGTTTAGTCTTCTGAGCTGTCAGACTTGTGCTGGAGCCTATCCTCAGAGAACTTCTCTCTAGCAGAGTGTGCTATTTCATACTCTGCTACTACACATTCTGCTAGAGAGCAGTTCCTTGAGGATGGGCTCCAGCACGAGTCTGAAAAACCTTTGGTCCCGGTGAATGACCCAGATTGGATCCTGCAACATTATCCTGGCTCATGTATATTCACCTTAATTTGTCTTTCAGAGTTCCCTTGGATTATATAGCATTGTGATATATAATACCCAAAGTGAATAAGATTGGAAACTGCCTTCCCTAGGAGAAAAGAGTCCCATGTGTGAATTTTAAATCTTCATTATTACATTTTTGTTGGTTGGTTTGGTGAAAGGAGCCAGCTTCAGCCACCAGGGTGCAGTGAACCCATCTGATAATGCAGCATTCATTTTTTTTGCAAGAGAGAGATGAGGTAGCACAACAAAACTGCATGCAGTTGTCTAAGACAAGAAAGATGGAAAATGGAAAATTTATACAATGCCAAGCTTCCAAAATCCTACCGTAATATATCGAGTTAGCTTCATGTCATCGTTGCCACAAAGTGTCACAAATCCCTAATCGGAATCTAGGCTAATCAGATATTGGCTTTAAACTTTCCACCCCCAATATAACTGATTAGCATTTATTACTGAGAAACAATGCAGGAAGAAATGGTTTTCCTTCCGCCTGAGTAATGGACTTGCAAGTTTTTGTGAAGCGAGAGCTACCTTCATCTTACTTGAAGATGAAAACACCTCAGCTCTTAAAGATGATATTTATATAATTTAGTCTCACTAAATTCTGCAGGGACATTCAGCGGTTTGAATCTGCATTCATGTGGGGTGTTAATAATCCAATCACTTTTGCTCCCACTAAACAGCAGCATTAATTTGGGCAGCAACTTTGACCTTAACTAAAAAAAAAAAAAGCTGAACACAGACCAGAACTTGAGTGCAATTTTGTTGTGGATAGACTGTCTTCCTATCTTCTTCCCATCTCCTGTCCAGTGGCATATGTCTTGTTAGGATCCAATTTATATGCTTCCCCCCCGCCCCCCCCCCCCAGCTCACTCTGTTTCCAGATGCTGGTCTAGCCACTTTTGTGTCTGAATTGATCAAAAGGGAACTGTGTGATAGAATGCTCTAAACTACATTCATCCAACAGCTATACAGAGATATTAAAAGAATATATGTGAATAGAATGGACAACTCCAATTTTTTATGGTAGGAATAAATGTGTAGGAAAGCCTGAAACCATTAAAGCACCATGCCTCCCACTCTCTCCTGACAGATCTGTTCAAGAAAGATACAATGCTGATTATATCAATGCTATGTTATTTATTTATTTATTTATTTATTTGGTCATTTTTATATGCCGCCCAACTCCCATAGGACTCCGGGCGGCGTACAACATAGTACAAAAACAGTGTACAAATGATTAAAAGAATTAAAAATTACAATAATATATAAAAACAGTCTATCATACAAACATGGAGGATTGATCTTAATTTCACCCCTCCTGCCGGAAGAGCCATGTTTTTATTGCTTTACGGAAGGCCAGCATGGTGGGGATAGTCCTGATCTCTGGGGGCAGTTGGTTCCAGAGGGACGGAGCTCCCACAGAGAAGGCTCTCCCTCTCGGCCCCGCCAGCTGACATTGCTTGGTCGACGGGACCTGGAGGAGACCAACTCTGTGGGACCTAACCGGTTGTAGGGAGGTATGCGGCAGGATGCGGTCCCGAAGGTAACCTGGCCCTGAGCCATGTAGGGCTTTAAAGGTCAAAACCAATTGAATGTTAGAGATGCAGGCAGTTCTTGACTTACAACGGTTCATTTAGTGACCATTCGAAGTTACTACAGCACTGAAAATAGTGACATGACCGTTTTTCACACTTCCAACCATTATCGCATCCCCACCGTTCAAAGTTACAACAGTACTGGAAAAAAAATGACTTATGACCATTTTTCACAATTATGACCATTGCATATGGTCACATGATCAAAATTCAGATGCTTGGCAACTGACTCATATTTATGACATCACGCAATCACCTTTTGCGACCTTCTGACAAGCAAAGTCAATGGGGAAGCAAGATTCGCTTAACTATTGTGTTACTAATTTGACAATTGCATTGATTCACTTAAGAATATAAGAAAAGTGAATGAATTTTTTTAGATTTATTATTGAATATTGATAAAGAATATGCTTGTTAGTTAAAGAATTGAATTTTAAATACCTGAATATAAGTATTTGCAGAAGCATGTGGTAATTCTTAGTGGAAAATATCTATATTTAAACTAGACTTGGATCAAGTCAAAATTTGTGAATATGTATCTGTACCTCTATGGGAAGATAAACTATGATTTAAAATGAATGAAATTATTGAATATGTGTAATTTTAGAATTTGAATTTGAATATTTTTATTCCTTTTTTATTTGATAGATTACTGTTTTGAAATAGAACAAAAAGAAAGGATAAGGGTTTCTTGTTAGTTATATGGAAATTAGGGAGTAAGGGAAAAAGGTGGAACGATGAATAAGAAGACAAAGATGTGTAAGAAGCACTACGGCATAGATTAAGGAAGTTAGAGATAAAAGAGTTAATAGTGGTAGTAGAAGGGAATAATAGCGGTCAATTTATTTGGAAGATAATTTGGGTATCCGGATGGCGAAATTAGACAAAAAAGGAGGTAGCAAGGGTTAAATGATATATACCGAAGGTTAACATATAACTGAATGGATGTATTTTTATTTCTTATTGAAGGTATATATGTTGTTATATATATATTTGTTGTTTAAGGTGGAGAAAAAAAATAAAAACTTTTTGCAAAAAACCCCCACCTCTGGCAAGAAAAGTCATAAAATGGGATAAAACTCACTTAACAACCATCTTGCTGAGCAACAGAAATTTTGGCCTCAGTTGTGATTGTAAATCGAGGACTACCTGTATAGGAAAATCCATAGCTTTAGTCCAAGGATTTCCCACCCTATATACTTTGTTTCTCATACCATTGGCAGTCATTTCAGAATGAATGCAAGTGATGACAGGAAATGGACTGTTTTAGTAGATTTTAATAACACACGGGACGGTTCTTCTGCACTTATTATAGCTGTGATGGAAGGCATTTGGCATCCTAGGGAAAGAGAATCTCACTTAACCCCCCACCAGGATTATTTAATAAAAGTGACTAAATGCTCATACTTGTGCTTGATCATAATTCAATATGAGATTTCTACCATTTGCATGGTGTCACCTGGACTGCTTTAGTGCATGCAGCTGCCAAAGATATCAGAAGCTACACAAGCCCTATAACAATCAAATAAAGACTCTAGAGCTGTCATGTTAACTGTCATGGCTGTGTATTATTTCCTGGTGAGTTGGTATATTATCGGCTGACCTAGCGGTATGTAGCTATACCTATGAAAGATGATTGGTAACACAATTATTTACAATCTGTTGAATAAGCACAGGACCAGAAATGGATATAGCTTGAGTGTAAACACTCTTCTCTTTCCCCAATTCACTCAGCATCAACTAACTAACTTGGCTATTGTCTAACTTGTCTATTAATTTGTTTATTGTAACTGTTGCAACATCTCCATAGTCACATGATCAAAATTCAGCTACTTTACAACTGACTTATACTTATCACGGTTGCAGTGTCCCGGGGTCATGTCATCACCTTCTGACAAGCAAAGTCAACGGGGAAGCCAGATTCACTTAACAACCGTGTTACTAATTTAACAACTGTAGCGATTCACTCAGCAACTGTCCCAAGAAAGTTGGTAAAATGGGACAAAATTCACTTAACAGATGTCTCCCTTAGCAACAGAAATTCTGGGCTCAGTTGTAGTCGTAAATTGAGGACTAGCTGTACACTTCCAATGGACTGCAGTTTTTCCCCTTTTGTCACTCACCAGCCAAAACTCAGTTAGCAACAACAACAGCAGAAATTTTGGGCTCAATTGTGATCGTAAGTTTTAAGGACTACTTGTATCAACAATTGGTAAATATCGGTAAATATTGCTGTGGCCCTGACATGGCCTGAGAGGTATTTTTTTCTGGCATGGCACAGAACAAGAAAAATTTAGGAAATTAGTTTATATTAACTTTGGAACAAGCCAACATTACCCTAACCCAGGGGTTGGTTCCTACCGATGCGGTCCAGTGCACAGCTCCGGTAGGGACCCGCCGATTACTCAATTTGCACATGACAACTCTGGTGCCGTCTTCGGCAGTCCGTCGCCATCTTTTTAAAAGAATTTTTGGGCTTTTTTGCTTCCGCACATGCGCGGAAGCAAAATCTCGCTGAAATCGCTCGCGAGTGTCCCCTTGCGAGATTTCGCTTCCGCGCATGCGCAGAAGCAAAATCACGTGAGGGGGCGCGCGTGTGTAGCAAGCGCATGCGCGCACAAAATGTGGAGATCCGCGTGCAGCGCACCAGTATCAGTAAGTGAGCAACGCGCCCCTGCCCTAACCATTGGGACCAATGATTCTGTTCACTGGGTCTACTTTCAGTAACTCCAAGATACATTCATGGCTTAGAGTACAAGCTCCTTAAAATGGAGCTATTTTCAATCAATCTACCCCCCCCACAAAAAAATTCAGCACTTAAATGCAGTATGTACATCAAACCCCAATCTATAGCCATTCAGGATTTGCGCTACTCATGGAAAGCGGAATCTAGTCCCAGGGATATCATTTTACCCCGTGGACAAAAAGAAGGGACAAAGGAAGGATTTATTAAAACAATCAACTTTAGTCAGGAATAGCCCTAATCAGAATGTCAAAAATTAGAAGAGACATATCCCAAAGGACCCTGGTAAATACTCTCTCTGTGAAACAAATACTTATCAAATCTTGCTGTTTTACTGGGAGCCACACTGTGTAATTCTCTGAACAGAGGCCCTCTGCAATGAAAAGAAGAAAGAGGGAAAGCATGAATCACGGCATATATCCTTTTAAATTGTCATTCAAAACCATATTTGCAAATTGCACTGTATATGAAAATCATGATTACAAGTTTGACCTGGAGCCCTTATTCCCTCTCTCTCCTTGACAGGGGCAGCATTATCCAGGGCTAGCAATAGAATCAAGTCATAGCAGGGACAACAGAATAGCTAAATTTCCCTTGTTTGTGAGCAAATGGAACATCTTGCCCTCCCTTCTGACTATTTGCAATCTCCTGTGATTTTTTTAAAAAAGAAGCATTTTATTTCTTCTTCTTCTTTTTTCTCCCTCCATGATAAAGAGCCTGTATTATTTACTGTGGAACTTTTCCACAACTGAAATAATGATTGCTAATATAATTGAGTGAGAACATTCTGTTTTCTAGTAGACTGAGGTTCTGTGCAACTTTGCCCATTTAAACAAAACGATTACCAACAATCACCTACTTGAAATTCCTCCAAGGGCTTTTGCATGCAGCCTATGAGCAAACAGGAACAAAGGCAAGATACTCAATTTGTTCTATTTTAGTATGTAAGTCTGCTTAAGTTTTCTTGTCCAGGAAGCAGTGGAATTAAGAACAATCATTTTGTTCTATTTTTCTAAGTTTGCTTAAATTAGTTAATTGCCTTCAGATGGGAATCTTGGGATTTAGTTGTACACAAACCTGGAGACTCACAGGACACAAGCTGCATTTTGGAATAACTAAAAAAAAATGTTGCATGAGTTTCAAATAAAATAAACTCAGGATTGGTAAGGAAGTATAATTTCAAGACAATTTCTGGCTTCTTTGGGGTAGATAGCTTATTTTTAAAGGGAGAGATCTGATCGTTCCAGATTGCAAATACACGTAGTCCTTGATTTACAACTGTTTGTTCAGTGACCATTCAAAGTTACAATGGTATTAAAAAAAGTGACTTATGACTATTTTTCACAGTTATGACCTTTGCAGCATCCCCATGATCACGTGATCAAAATTCAGATGCTTGGCAACGGGTTCATATTTATCACCATTGCTGTGTCCTGGGGGTCATGTGATCATTTTTTCTTAAAAATTTTTTTTAAAAAAGTTTTTTAATTTATAAAAAAATTAAAAACAAACGTACAAACAACAAGACAAAACAAAGACCAAAATACATAAAATTAAGTACATGACGGATTATCCAGTTAACCTATTTACATATGATCATTTCTTTATATACATTTTTCTTATCAAGTAGAATCAAGTTTTAATACAATTTCTAAGTCTTTCCAATCTTTCCAATATCACATAATCTTGGCTTTCCTTTTTTCCCACCATTCATATAGTTTGTCCCAGGTTTCATAATATTCCGTATCCAATTTGTCCTTCAACTCTAGCGTTAATCTATCCATTTCTGCACATATTAATATTTTATCTAAAATTTCATCCTCCGTAGGTATGTCTTTATTTTTCCATTTTTGAGCAAATATGTGATCACTTTTTCTGACATTCTGACATTGACAGAAAGTCAATGGGGAAGCCAGATTCATTTAACAGCCAGATGACTAACTTACCAACTGCAGTGATTCACTTAACAACCGTGGCAAGAAAGATCGTAAAATGGGGCAAAACTCACTTAACGAATGTCTCACTAGGCAACAGAAATTTTGGGGCTCAATTGAGGCTGTAAGGCAAGGACTACCTGTACATTTCAGATATATAATATGTGAATTGGGGGATTATGATAACTGCTGGAAAATATGCTTCCGCAATATGGGAAGAGTGTGAGCAATAACTTGTGATTCACATGTACTTCATATATATTTCAACATTTAATATTTTCCGCCTGCTAAGCTCAGGGATACTTCAACAAGGTTTGAAAAATAATAGGCCACAATTTCCGTTAAAAAAATATTAAGGTATCTTAATTCTCAAAGGAGAGACCATTCTAATTAAAGGAATACAAAACCAAAATATTGTGCCATAATCCAACATCTCCAGTTGTAATGCTGTCCAGTGCAAAACAGAACAATCTCAGATCCAAACAGGAAATAAAGCAATGTTTTGTGGATTTCAATAAATCAAGCTTGACATGCTGTACTAAAGGGGATGTTCCATAGTGAAGCACTTCAGATCAGGGATGGGTTCCTCCCAGTTCGGACCAGATTGCCGGGACCGTTAGCGACCCACTGGTGACGAGACGATGGCGTCATGGATCCAGTTCGGTCTGTGCTGGTCCGTGAGCGCCGCTATATTTTTTGGGAATTTTTGGTGAATTTTTCCGTGTTTGGATGGCTTCTCCTCTTCCGCGGCTCAAAAAAGAGCCCTCCCGCCTGCCCCCGGGTTAATACTCATCTTTATTTCTTCTCCCGAAGCACAGCTGATCAGCTCCTCAGCTGTGTTTCTGGCTGAATCCTGCTACTGAGCTTACGTGGAAGTGAAACTGCACGGGCAGAATGTGCGCATGTGCGTGAGCAGAGTGAGGGCACACGTATGAAACGTTGCGATGTGAACCAGTGGCGAAGGTAAGTGGAACCCACCCCTGACCTGGACCCCCCTGAAAGAGGCTCCATCCTTTGCCTTTACTGTTTCAGGGAATGAAAGGTTATTTTGAGACCGACGTCCAATACTCGGTGTGTTTCCCAGCTTCTCTGCAATGGAGTTTTGATAATGATAACCCAGCAGGAAGAAAAGTGGAAGAAACAGTGGTATCATAAAGCTCACTTCCCAAATGAAACCCTTTATTGGTAAACCATTGTGTATTATTCAAATGGATTTCAACAGCACTAATACATTATATTTATTATTATATTATATATTTATATAATAATAATAATAATAATAATAATAATAATAATAATAATAATAATAATAATAATAATAATAATAATAATAATAATAATAATAATAAGAAGAAGAAGAAGAAGAAGAAGAAGAAGAAGAAGAAGAAGAAGAAGAAGAAGAAGAAGAAGAAGAAGAAAGCACAGTGGTTGTAAGCAATTGTTTGAATTCCATAGGTGCACCTTTTGGCCTCATTTAAAAAGTTGAAGGCTAGATAGATAGACACACACCAAAATAAAATATTAAAAACTAGATATTAAAATTGTACACTTCATGAATCTTCTTAGAACAATTTAGCTGGGCTGCCATGATGTCATGGATTTTATTATTATTATTATTATTATTATTATTATTATTATTATTATTATTATTATTATTATTATTATTATTATTATTATTATTATTATTATTATTATTATTATTATTATTATTATTATTATTATTATTATTATTATTATTAATAATAATAATAATAATAATAATAATAATAATAATAATAATAATAATAATAATAATAATAATAATAATAATAATAATAATAATAATAATAATAATAATAATAATAATAATAATAATAATAGTATAATGCAGTCAGCATGGATTCATGGCTGCCTATAATTTATAGCTGCACAGTTCTCTATACACCCATGATCAAACTACATATCTCTCTCATTTGAAGTGTGTAAAAACAAAGTTTCTTTGTTATTCAATACTTAAGAGATTTAACTGTGTGTGACATAGTACAATGGATGGGCTTGAAGAACGATAGGTAGACTTGGACAAGGTTTGGTGTCTTTCATTCCCAGTTCCTGAAGTATAAAATGGGAATAATAATGACCATGGATAAATCCGATAAGGGCAGTATAGCATTCCGAATGCTCAATGTGCTATATAAATGAATAATAATGATAAGGCCGAGCATTTAAGCAGCTCCAGTTAATTTCAAATGAGCTACTCTAATGCTTCTGATTTAATTACATGGTTAAGTGCTTTGTTGGAATATGCTACACTACTCTGCACTTTGCTGCCCGGCTCAAGAAAACAGCCATGAATGCTTTTAATGTTCAGTCCTTTTGGATCTGGCTTAGAAAAATCCATTGCATAAATGATAAGGTTCTTGTCAAGCCACTGAGACCTTAAGAACATCCTCAAGGCCCAACAGTATTTAAGAAAGAAAAAAAAAAAGGCTGCACAAATCACTTTCACACTTGAATTTTGACTTTCCTCTCCTTTCCTTTTTAATGATGTGATTTCCCTTCCTTTCCTTTTTAATGATGTGATATTTTTCTCCTTGAGGCCCCGTCAGACGTAACTTTCATTTAATTTGGTCCTTTATTCCTACATGTGGCCTGGGCTGTTTAGCTCTTTGGTTCTCCCGTAAGTAGCCAATATTCATTCTATCACAGGTACAGGAGGCTAATAGTTCAATCACTAGGGGCAAAAAAAAAAAAGATGAAAGGGCAGGAAATGGCTGTCATGGCCCCAAAGGAAATATTTGGAAGAAAAGGAGCACACCGCAAATAAAGTGCTAATTAATGTCCAATTTCAGCACTGATATACGGACCACAGCAGTAGGCAAAACCAAGCCTTCTGTTCCAGTTACTGTTCAAATGCTTTTATTCTCCCTTCTATGCAAGAATACTCATGAGGGTTTCTGCATCTTCCAATGTGCTCTTGAATGTGAATTCTTTGTTCTGTATATTTGTGCTATTCTTTGGCGAGTCTAATCATCCCCCCCTTCCCGAAAGAAAACACAAGCAAAACTTTCGATGAATGTTTATGAATTTGCTTACAGAATTCAAGCCCGCCCCTTCCACCCCGCTCCTAATATTTCTATCGATCGTTAGCCGTAGAAGGAAAATGGCTATAAGAAATGAAGGGTGGAGACAGAACTGTTCTCCAATTCATGCTAAAATCCTAACAAGATTTTGCAACGGCAAAATTTAAACTTACAACCCGAATCCAGAAACTCAGGTGGCTGCCGGATGGGGGTGGTGGGGAAGGACACACACACACACAGACACACACACAGACACACACACACTGCACAGCATTAAAGTTCTAATTCACCAGCTTTGTCCTAGAAAGGGCATTGAGAGTAAATCTATTGAGGAACACAATAGCCAGAGCAACCCTGTTTTTATGTACCATAGTAATTGGTCCATGTAACTGACTAAATGTGTTGTTCAGAAAAGAAAATGAAAGTTGAAATTCACAATGGAAAGTCATGATGATCGATTATTTCTGGTGCTTAGTATCTGGGAATCACATCTTAAGGTAAAATGTTATTTGCTGATGACTGAATGCCAGAAATAATAATCTGACGTTAAGCTTTTGTGATTTTTTTTTGACCAAATGAGAGCCTTAAAAAGGTGCAGTCGAGAGTGTGCTTGTTACTCAAATGCAAAGTTCTTGGAATATAAATGACTGAAATATTGCTCATTCTTATTCAGAAATCATAAGGAGAGCAAAATGGTTGTCAAAGATACAAAAGCCACCATAGTGAAATAATATTAAATACCAAGATGCAATCAACATATGGCAGAAGACTGATAAAAATGGAAACATCTAATACAGGATTCTTTGATTGTAGGAATACAATTGGGAAGAATACCTGTGCTTAAGGATACATTTGTAAAAGCCCACGTTCTGACACATATTGATTGAAATGGGGTGGAGAAAAGAAAAAAGAAATCAGTATTTTGATCATGTGGTATAGCAATAAAAAGAGCTAGGAGAAAGAGGAGGAGGAGGAGGAGAGGAGGAGGAGGAGGAAGAGGAGGGGGAAGAGAAACCAATTTTCTTCAATAGCCTGAATTTTAGGATTGAAACCTTTATAAAACAGTTACATTTTACAAATTCAAAATACACAATGAAAGTATGTCAAAAATAAATATATAGAAAATTCCAAATTCCGGCAAACCAGTAAAAATACATTTAATGAAAATCACATAAGAGGTAACCTTACACCGATAAGACCAAATAACTCTTTAAGATTCTCTCACAGATCAACCAATATGTAAGAGAATGTGAATTCTCTACAGAAATTTTTCCTCTCCTTGCTCCCAACACATTTAACCATTCTCCTGGGTGAAATAGAGAGTAAGACCTTCTTCGTTGATCTCACAGTTCAGCCAGGTTAGGACAGGTAAATCTTCAGATTTCTGATCCTAAACCATGCTAGTGTTAGCTCTATAAACTGGGCCATTGAGGAATAAGGTTTTTAGAATACTGACAGAGAAAAGGAGACATGGTTGATGTATTAGTTGTGGGTATTCCATTACTGGAGGCTTTTAAAAAGAGAGTGACAACCATTTGTCTGAAATGGTATAGAGTTTCCTTCTTGGTATGGTAGGGGGTTGGACTAGAAGACCTCCAAGGTCCCTTGTAATTCTGTTATGCTGTTAACTGTTTCAATTCTGTCACTTCTGCTGCATTTCCCATTAATGAATGTACAAAGTGATAACAATCTCCTCCTGCAATTTGCAAACCACAAGCTACAGAACTTTTCAAGACTCACTTTTCAGCTTATCATAAAAGATTTATACTTTAGGACAAGAGACAAAAGCATTCAAAAATGGGTCAGCTGCAATACTATGTAATAATCCAAAGTATGTCTTTCCAAAATCAACTTTTCTCCACGTATTAATAATACAAGCATTACTTTAATGTTATTTTGAATAATAACGAAATATTTTTATTGGCACTGTACCAATTTAGCTTAATGTTTTTTCTACTCTTTACAGATTATATTATAATTTCTACATATCCTATGAGCAGACAGAAGACTTATTATTTAAAAAAAATATTTTGAGTCCCTCCAGGTCCTGCAAATGATGGGATTTGTTTAACATACAAACTTTATCTGATACTTTTACAAGTAGAGCTGCTGACCAAATCTTACTATGTCATTGTGCAATTGATAAATTACTCAAGTATTTCCATTGCAAAGTGATCAATAATTTAGCTGTTAAAAGTAAAAATATAATATGTTTCTTGCTATTGAAGCTCATATTTTCTCAATAAAATATGTATAATTCTAATTTTGGTAAAAAAATAATTCTTTGTTTGTTCAAAACTGTTTCCCCCCAAATCTGATACTTTTCACATGTCCAACAAAGATGGAAAAAAGTTCTCTTCTGCTTACAACCCCTCAAACATTTTGCAGGAAATTATGGGATATTTGTGCAGTTAGTAAAGGGTTAAATGCCAACAATGCAAAATATTTCTTTTTCCCCCCAACTTACAAATCAATAAACATTTTTAACAGTACTGTGTCATATGTTTCACCTAGTTATTTACAGTTTAATTATTTACATTTATTTCTATACATCTTTATTCCTCTGTTCTAACCAGTCATACAGTTTATTCCAAACCTCATAAAAGTCCATTTCTTCTTTGCCTTTCATTTCCACTGTGAGCCTATACATCTCCGCACATTCTAAAATCTTATTTATAATCTTTTTGTCATTTGGTGTATTTTCCAGTTTCCAGTAATGCAAAATATTTCTAATGAATTGCTGCCTAGCAATTGGTAGAAATTTCCCAGATTGCCACAATAATTGCTGTTTATCATACTTATTTCATATAATAACATATACATTTTGGATATCACATCTTTAGGTTGAGATGGGTAATTTAATATTAATTTTTAAAAGTGTACTAGTGAGAGATTTATAGATTGCTTTACCTTTACCAGAAATAAGTTTATTTAAATCCATAAATGCCCCGGTATCCTAATTTATGATTTGTTTCTTCTTTAGGAAAAAATATCTTATAAAAATCTCTGATTTCAAATCCATCCTCATTTGCAACCATTAATCTTCTATTAATTTTCTAGGATATTAATCAATGCTGCTTTTGATTCTTTTTCTTTCTTTCTTTCTTTCTTTCTTTCTTTCTTTCTTTCTTTCTTTCTTTCTTTCTTTCTTTCTTTCTTTCTTTCTCAGTAACAATAGGGCTTTTTGGCACCACAGCTCTGGGTCTTGCCACACCTTGGCACCAGGGGTAAAATCCTCCTGGTTCGGGCGGGCTGGTCGGTCGTCGTAGAGCCGATAGAGCCGATAGCGATCGCAGCACGAGGCATCCCCCACCCGCTTCCCCCACCCACCTGGACGCCTCCATTTGGGTACTTTTACATTCTACGCATGTGCAAAGCGTTCTGCGCATGTGCAAAGCATTCTGCGCATGCACAAAGCATTCGGCGCATGCACAAAGCATTCGGCGCATGCGTAAAGCATTCTGCGCATGTGCAAAGCATTCTGTGCATGCGCAAAGCATTCTGTGCATGCGCAGAGGGTAAAAGAACCCAAATGGCGGTGTCCAGGCAGGTGGGGGAAGCAGGTGGGTGAAGCCTCGCGCTGCGATCGCTATCGGCTCTATTGGCTCTACGACGACTGACCGGCCCACCAGAACTGGGAGCATTTCACCCCTGCTTGGCACCAGTGGAACCAAGAAGATGGTGAAAATCAGCTGGGGCAACAAAGTTTTGGAATGCAAAGTAATGAGGTCGACAGTAGCTGGGACTGGACTGAAAAGTCTGTGGCTTCCTGGAACATGGCAGGCAGCCCCAGAGCTTTCTAGGGGTTGCTTGCTTGTTGCAAAGAATAGTGTGGCCAGCAAAAAGTGTGTGTGTGTGGTGGGGCAGTGGTGGGTTTCTACCGATTCGGCCCAGTTTGGGTGAACTGGTAGCAGCGGCAGCGGGAGACTCTGCCCACCAGGCAGAATGTCATCATGGAGCTTCTGCGCAGAAGAGTCGTACACGCACGAAGCGTGCGTGCGCTTCCACGCACTCCCATTCCTGAACCGGTAGCAAAGGTAAATGAAACCCACCACTGGTGGGGGGGCAGAGAGATAGGTGGTGGGAGAATTGGAGACTGATCCTTATTTTATTAAAGCTTAGGGCTGGGAAAGATCAAGCCCAGAATGGCTCAGATTGTGGGTGGCTACTTAGTTAAATACCTATAATTTTCAGTTAAAGACAGCAACAGGGAGCACTGAGATTGCCACCACTAAGCAGTGTGATCATCTTTCTTATGATTACATTGCTTTGTGAAGGAATTCCAACCCCATTTGTGGTTGTAAGTTGTAAGTTGAGGACTTCCTGTATGTACATATACACTATACCTATATATGGACTTTATTCTAATGTATGGACTTCGTCTGATGATGGCACAGTGATTAGAATGCAGTATTGCAGGCTAACTCACTGCCAGGAGTTCAATTCTGACTGGCTCAAGGTTGACCCAGCCTTCCATCCTTTCGAGGTGGGTAAAATGAGAACCCAAATTGTTGGGGGCAATATGCTGACTCCGTAAACCGCTTAGAGAGGACTGAAAACCACTGTGAAGTGCTTTATAAGTCTAAGTGACATTGCTATTAAACTCTGAACCATATTGCATATTCAAGGAGGCATTTATTGCACCATTTTTGTATAATTTCGGTTGAAACATACTATTTAGGATATAGAATTACAGATTAGAAAGACCTGAATAAAGGTCTCACCCATGCATGAATTTGATATACAGTGAACCCTCGTTTTTCGCGGGGGTTACGTTCCAAAAAGAACCCGTGATAGGCGAAATCCGTGAAGTAGTAACCTTTATTTTTTTTACAATTATTATACAATGAAATACTCCATAATACATTGAAACCAAAGAACAAAACCTTTTTACAGGCCCAAGCATTTGTTTAACAAATAAAAGTACTGTATAAACGTTTTTTTACAAATAACTACTGTACTGTAAAATAATAATTTTAATCATCAACACGAATTGAAGGCTTCAAATTGCGGAGATCAGCACCGCCCCACCGCGACCCGAGTCATTGGATTAGAACAGGAGAAAATGAAAAATGATTATGAAAAAAAATACAAAGTACAGTAGGACAAATAGTGACTCACGTGTATTTCACTGCTCTTGGCAAGCTGTTTTACGTACGTGTATAAACCTCAACATTATTGACACACAGTTAGAGAAGAAGTGGAGAGACTGTTTAGCCAATCAGAATGCAGAACACAATGCACGATGCAAATCCGTGAAGCAGCGAGACCGTGAAAGGTGAACCGCGATATAGCGAGGGTTCACTGTATTGCATTCCATCACTGGTTACTCTATAGGGCTGTGCAGTGTTTTGAATTCAGTTTAAAAAAAAGTTATTTGGAATGTGCAGCCCGGCTTGACAACTTATCAAACCAGTGTTCTGGTTTCAAGGATCAGGCAGTAGCAGCAGATGTTGAAACAGATGCAGAAAAGGATATGGCTACTTTAATGAAGTAGTGACAGGTGCTACATTTGTGGTTCTGGGAGCTCTGAGGCAATACATTGTTCTCGGTTGCACCAAAAATGTAGCATTTTGACTAGTGGTCGGCATATATCACATCGTCTACTTTTTATATGAAAACTGTGAGTGCAATCAAATCGTGATAAGAATTATTTGTGAATGTATCTCCGTGTATATCTTTCACAGCATTATATAGATTTGTCTGCTTCACTTATTCAGTCTTATTCTTGTATCACATAATGGTTCTGTTCAATAATGGAGGCACTGTTAAGCCAGCTATCTTAAAGCCAGTTGTGTGTCAATCTGTGTCAATCTGTGCTCAGACATTTGCTTTTCGGTTGCATGAAACTTCCAAGTTTTGTGTTAAAATGCAATTATGTTCCATTCCATTGAGATCATCATTTTAACCATTGTCTATCCACTGCAGGATGAAGGCTTCTTCCGCATGTTTCCAACTATATGGTCCTGAGCTTTCTTTTGCCAATTGGGCCCGCAATACTTGCTGATGTTGTCGATCCATCTTGTTTTAGGTCTCTTTCATGGATGCTCTTTATCAAGTGGGATCCATTCTATAACTGCCCCGGTCTACTTGCCATAAGTTCTTGTTATGTGACCAGCCCATTTCCATTTGATTCCATTGAGATATTCTAGCAGAAATTGAGACTAGATTTTCTGTCTCAATTTCCATTTGTAAAGTGAAAACATAATGTCTATCTCACCTTATCAAAAAGACATATAAATGGAGAGTTCAACAGACACCTTTGTTTTATTACATACTCCCCAGGTAACATTTAATATTATCCAAACACAACTCATTATAACTTGGGAAGTTCCTTGAGTTAAATTAGATCAGGAGAACAACTTAAATCTTTCTTCTGCTCTGCCTCTGAGTCACACCTTTGATTTACAACTTTGTTTTGCTTCACAGTAAGATGGGAAAAGATCCATGACACTGGAAAAATCATATTAGCCAGAATGCTGATATGATGTATAGTATGCAAGACACCCCAGGGGTGAGCAGGGAACATAGGTTTCCTGGTCTTTCCTTGTCATCATCCTTCTAATGGATCAAGAATGAAAAAAGAAAGATATGCAAAGCCAGATTGGGACTTGGGAGAAATAAACAGCTCAATGTAGGGCAATTATTGATCAGGTCATCTTATGCCAACCTTGACATCAAGCAAAAAAAAACAGCAGGCATCAAATGGATGGAATTGGATTGGGAAAACTGAAGCAATGTTCAGAGTTAAGTGTTGGAAGAATGATTATTATTTACAAAGTCTTAGCTCTTCACTTGTTCTAGTGCCAATGTTTATGGTTCAAGACTGTTCTGGAGGGAGCGTAATTTCAGTAGAAATATATTATAAACTAAAAGAATGTATCCAATTCTAATTTTGGAAATAAATCAAACACTGGCCAATGGATATGTAAATAGCATGTTGTGTCTGCTGTTTCCTTGTGCACCCACCATCTGCTGTGTGCACCTGTTGTTTTCAATATAGTGCAGCAGGAAACTTGGGCAAGGGGATGTTTTGAGGTGTGGTTTTTTTTGTGCTGATATGGGTAGCTGCAATTGTAATTTTTTCTGACTGTTGCCCTATCAAGGTAAGACCAAGAACTGTAGCTCTCATAATAGTTTCCTTGTTTAGCAAAATAAAAATAATGAAACCTAGGTTGGCTCATTATTTAGGAGCATGATGGCTCAGCGGTTAAAGATGCTGAGCTTCTCAGCTGAAGAGCTGACAAACTGGGTTCAAGACCCGAGCACCGCGCAATGGGATGCGCTCCCATTACTTGCCTCAGCTCCTGCCCGCCTAGCAGTTCGAAAGCATGCAAATAGATTAACAGGTACCACTTCGGTGGGAAGGTAACAGCATTCTGTATGCCTTTGGCTTATAGCCATGCAGGTCACATGACCACAGAAATTGTCTTTGAACAATTGGCTGGTTTTCTCAGCCAAGAAACAGAGATGAGCACCATGCCCTAGAGTCAGATACGGCTGACAGGATAGTCATTACCTTTTTACTCAACAGCATGATAACCTCACCACCTCCTTTAAGATATATTGATGGTATAAGGTCATGTGACCAAGGAGAGACTCATGTCTAAAAATGTAGAAGAGAGTTGAGTAGAGGGTGCATTGAAAGGCTAGGTCAATTGTCTGGATATCTAAATATTTGGGGATGATAATATACCCATGCTCACTGCAGAGTAATAAAACCTACTTGGGGCAATATAAAACAATGATCCAATGGTAGTAGTCCTGAACTAGAGAGGTTTCTGGTTGACATAGTGGCAAAGGTGATTTCATTTAGGATTACCCAACTTTATCAAGGGTATGAAAAGAGAGATGAGTTTAAAGAGAGGATTTAGACATTACATTCAGAAATTGTTTTCACTGTTTGAAGCTGAACAGTTAGTTCTGTAATAGTACATCTGGGACTATCTCTATCTTCATATGGGAGAAAATAGTTGCCTCAGGATGTTTTGGATATCATTATGAATAGGTAGCACATTTTTAGCTTCTCAATGTATTACTGCATCATTTTAGGAGAATTTGTTTGTGGGATTTTTTAAATCTCAATTGCCAACATAATTTGGCTAGCTTTGAGTGCTCTGTTTGACTTAAGGTAGTTAACAAATTTTTTAGGATCGACCCTAATTAAATGAATCCTATCAACCTGATTTTATGTAGATGGCACAATGTTCTGTTGTTATTACCATTCATATACTATCAAAACACCCTATGACAATATCAGAATTAAATCCAATTTAGGTATATATGCTGAACTCTTCTGAAAACCAGATAAAAGCTTTTTGCCTTTTCCATCTCAAAGGTAGGATAGAATCCCTTTCCACCTACTTTTAAAAAAAGTACTATTTTTTAAAGGAGTGGCTTTTCAAGGAGAACTACAAAGGGTCAATGAAATTCATTTCCTAGAGTTAAATATATTGATAAAACAAAAGCCAAACACAAGCTAAAGAGGAAGTTTTTTTGTACTGTGCTATTGGAAGTGCCTTTTATTATTATGAAGGCTGCTATTTTGACAGCAATTCCCATAAGCAGGATAAACAGGGCCATTCTAAACTAAGTGAATGATAAAAGATCCAGTTTTGTAGTATATGTTCCTGTATCATGCAATGCACTAGCAAGCCCTAGAGATAAAGCATATCACTATCACTAAAGAGTCACAGTATAAGTATACACATTTTCTTTGAAAATAGATTAAATGCCATGCCTATGCTTGAAAAAAAAACCCCTAATCTTTAGCAAAAACATTATGTTTTCTTATGATAAAGATTTGTGGAATATAAAAATGTATGACACAAAAGACCCCTGCTGCAACTCTGTGTCAAGCATTGCTTATGTGATAATTTGTATGTGCAGGGAAATGTTGATTTAATGGGAAAGTAACAAAAACGTACATTCCCATAATTGGTTACTAAGACCATGATAACCAATCTGATGGTTTGTATATTCCAGCTACTTCCTTTTTCTGTCTCATTTTTCTTTCTGGATTTCTTAAACCAAGTTCCTTTTGGCTTGTCCTCCATGATCACATCTTGATGACTTCCAGATGCATCATGTTGACTAAATTTTGGAGTGGAAGCACCTGTGGACCTGGAAGATAGAAGCAGTGAAAAAGAGTAAGCCAGAAGGATTTGTGGGTTAGAGCAATTCCATTATAAAGAAAGGAGGGGTTGTTTTGTTGATGGAGAAGGCTACTTCAAGTATGGTGTCAGTATGAGTTACCACTTGGAAATTTCATAAAGGGATCTTTTATCTAAAAAGTATTTGGAACTGGGCTTGTAGAGAGGAGATTAAAATCTGCCCTGATAAGCACAATTGGCTGGTATTTCTTGAGAGCTTTTGGCACAGGAGGAGGAGAAATGTATTAATCTATAATTCTCAAACTTTTTTTCACCACATACCCACCCCCCCTTTAAAGACCTTTTGTGGCCACGGACCATGGGCACAGATCCCCAAGACTTAACCCAGGATTTAAAACATAACATTTCTTCAAGCCTTCATGGACCCTCTGTGATGACATAGCAGCCACCAGGATCCACGAACCACAGGGCGAGAATCACTGTGTTAATCTATAATGGTAAGTATCTGAAGGAATCTGGCAGCACCTTTTCTGACTTAACAAGTTTTTATTAAAAGGCATAAACCTTTGTGAGCTGCAGCTCACTTCATCACATGCAACAGCTTTTGATGTCAGTCATGTTTGGGAAAGGGGATAATAATACTCCACTATATCCTTCTTCAATGGTACTTGGGTGGTATATAGTTCCCATCCTTTATTTAGTGCCATAAGATGTTTGGAGGCTATAACTTCAAGAATTCCCAGGTAGCATAATCTTTGCCTGGGAACCTAAGAATGCTTCCATAAAATTGGAACAAACATCATATTGAGAAAGATTGGCATACACCACTTCTTTGGGTGCTACCATAGATTTGTTTGCATAACCTGCCAGGACTCAGGAAAACAAGGAGAAATAATATTGTAGTATTTATTTGGAGACCATGTGAGCCATTGTTGGGCTAGGGAAATCGTGTTATGTTTATCTTCATGGATTTAGTCAGCTGGGAAACTCGTAAGAGTCTACGTTGAATAAGCAAACATTTGCCTTCTTTTCCACTCTTGAAGTTATTTTGTATTGCATGGCTGGAGATATAAATCTTTCCGTAGTTGCAAGCAAACAGCGTTGGCTATGTGGCACCAGCTAAGTTTCACATGATATCATCAGCATGCCTGTGATATTAAATACCCAAGAAAACAACCACACTGCAACTTCAAATAAGAAACTGTATTGTCTTATTGTATGTCAATGACAAATAATAATATTTTTTTAAAAAAAATCATATCTTCTATAGATGTACAGTACATTTATTGAATAGCCCGAAGGCCTTTTCAAAAAAAAAAGAAAAACAGAACAAACAGGTACAGAAACAACCGTACAATATATATATATATATATATATATATATATATATATATATATATATATATATATATATATATATATATATATATATATATATATATATATATATATATATATATATATATATATATATATGGTACATGACATCAAAATTCAACAATATCAAAATTCAATAACTACATTTCTAAAACTAGATAACCCAAATAAAATATCTCGTCTCTAACTCAGCTCATCTTTCTTACAATCAATAAACAATGTTTGTTTATTTAGCTGACAACCTCATATACAGTATATTACTCTGGACGAGTTACAAATAAAGCAAATATAACAATTTTAAAACTAAGGGAAAACAATATGAAGGCATATAAACAAACATTACAAAATGCATAAAACTCACAGCCCATAATTTCATTCATCAAAACATGTTGTATAGTATTTCACTCCTAGTGACAAACTCTTTCCTTGGCAAGACTTTGGTTGTATCTCAAATGAGATCCTTCCAACTAAGTTAAAATCAAATGTTTGAGAGTGAGTCCCTGGCTGACAAATTCATCTTCCCTTGGAACAAATGAATCACTGCTGATTTGGCCCATTGAAGACTCTTCACTTATGTTTTACTCATGTTGGATTTACAGAAAAACCAAGACCAAGGTTAAAAATCAGATGATAGATAGATAGATAGATAGATAGATAGATAGATAGATAGATAGATGATAGATAGATGATAGATAGATAGATAGATGATAGATAGATAGATGATAGATAGATAGATAGATAGATAGATAGATAGATAGATAGATAGATAGATAGATAGATATATAGATAGATAGATAGATAGATAGATAGATAGAATTTGAATAAGATTTACAAACAGGGCTAAAGCATCATTAGTTATGATGAGAGTCATAACTAATTTTATCACCAGTTATAAGCCTCTCATGATTAGAGTCATCACCATGCCATCCTTAAATACATTTGCAGTACCCTAAAGCTCTTTCCCCAAAGGACATTTACTTTAATAAGTTTGATGCCTGCCCTCAGAGGTGATGAAGGAGCAACTGTAGCAGATGACCAGACTGAGCCCAAGGGAGTGGTCAAACACATCATAAGTCATGAGTCCCTGGGTGCCTGCAAGAGATCTAAGTCCAGTCCACCTAGAATGCCTTCTCATTTCCCTTGATCATTAGTAGCTCAGATTTTTGTAGAGAGCTTAAGCTTGCAATAAATCTTTATAGTCATTTGAACTGCCTGAGATATAACTGCCTGAGTCAATTACATAGGTTGCCCCTGCACCACACTGCTCCCTGGTGCTAATCTCTCCTTTAGCAATAATGTCCTTATGCTGGCTTATAACACTTTCGTAGTCATATTTTAAGAATATTTCTACATTGATTTCTACAGGTAATCCTCAGCTATTACCACAATTTAGCCCAAAATTTCTGTTGCTAAACAAGATAGTTGTTAAGTGAGTTTTGCCCCTTTTTACGACCTTTCTTGCTGCAGTTGTTATGTATTCAACTCAAGTGAAGCATAGGCTTCACTCAGGTCCGCCATTACTACGGTGGGAAAATACTTGAATGTGATTGGTTGACAGTTTGACAGCTCCCTATAAAAGGGCTAGCTGTCAGACAGAACTTTTGCTGGGTTACTGACTGTTATACAATAAAGAGCTGTTTGTTAGCAAGTTCCTGAGTGTCTTGCCTCTTTCATCCATGAATCTAACACTGGCGATGAAGGTGGGATTTGGATGACAGTAACTCGACACTGTGGTTTTCCTGAGCGCAGCAGCATCAGCCAAGCACCGGGTCCGCACCTTCGATTTAAGCCATCACGATGACTGCCCACGTGCCACCTCACCCCTTCACGGAGCAGTGGGAGTCCTACATGGAGAGATTCGAATGCTTCATGGAAGCCAACAATCTCCTCGGGCTCTAGAAAAACAGGAAAAGATCCCTTTTCCTCAGCTACTGTGGCATAGATGTTTTTGACACAGTGAAAGCCCTCATGTCGCCAACTGCCATGACAGCCGTGCCCTGGCAGACCCTGTGGAGCACATACCAGGCACACTATGGGCCCGAAAAATCGAAGTTCGTCAAGCGCCAAGAGTTCCACAGCCAAGTACAAGGAGAAGGTGAAAGCATAAACCAATTCACAGCTGCCCTGAGAAAAGCTTCAGTGGGGTGTGAATTTAGAGAGCTAGAGGATGCACTGTTAGAGCAACCCATAAGGGGAATCAGGGACTTGAGATTGCAAAGGCGGTTGTTAGAGAAGCCACATCTCACCCTGCAGACTGCACTAGATGAGGCCAGAGCTGCAGAGTCATCCAGCCAATCAGCCACGGTGTTTCAAAAAAAATGGTGCCAACCCCACGAGTTGTTGTCAAGCTGTCACTGTGCACCAGGAAAGCATAGAGCTGGAGGAGACGCCTGAAGATGAAGACAACATTTGCTGCCTCCAAACAGACAAAGGCCGGAAAAGCACCGAGACTGACAGATGGTCAACTCTATGCGCGGGTTGCGGGGGCCAACACCCAAGGAAAAACTGCAGATTTAGGGAGGCCATTTGCCAGCATTGTGACTGAAAGGTTTGCCGCGCCAGGCAACCCAAGGTTTGTCGCGCCAGGCAACCCGCCCTTTTTGAAACAAGGAAGTCGACCAGTTATTCCAGCCAAAAGACTCTGACCCGGATGACCAAACGAGACCGACTAGACAAAGAAGCACACCAAGTCATCCACATTGTCCAGCAAACCAGCAATAGGAGAACCAGGAAGATCCATGTAACCGTGCACATCAAGGGCTTGCAGTGCGACATGGAGATCAATACCAGTTCAGTGCTGACCATCATCTCCTGGGTGACACTAACAGGACTGGTGCCGAGGCTCAGAAGGAACCACATAAAACCGCAGCAAATGCAGTTAAGAGACTATCAGGGGAATTGCATCCCCATCTTGGACCAGTGCCCCTTCCAAATAAACTTCAAAGACTTTTCCGGACCTCTGAACATCACAGTAGTTGATGGAAACCTCCTAAGCCTGCTCAGGTTGGACTGGTTCGAGGCCCTGGGCATGGGAGTGACTGGTGTCAACGCCAATCAGGACAACAACATCGAAAAGCTAATCCACGAATTCATGGATTTTTCAGCAGCAGCCTGGGAAAGTATACAGGGGACTCCTATTTCCTTCTGCCTAGACCCAAAAATCACCCCTATCCACATTAAGCCCAGGAGACCACTCCTATCAGTACGGCCAAAGATAGATAAGGAACTGGAAAAGCTCATAGGACAAGGAATATTAGAGCCGGAAGACCACGCTAGGTGGGAAACCCCAATCGTAACCCCTGTTAAGGCGGACGGCACCATCCGCATCTGTGTGGATTACAAGGGCACAATAAACAAGGCATTGCAGCCGAGTGCCTGTGCCGATTGTGCAGCAATTGCTACATTCCCTGGGCAGAGGAACAATTTTTGCCAAACTCAATCTGGCTCAAGCCTACCAACAGCTGCCGGTCGACTATGCCACCGCAAAAGCCCAAACCATTGTCACCCATAGGGTGGCTTTTAAATGCCGCCACCTCCAATTCAGAGTAAGCATAGCTCCTGGGCTATTCCAGAGCATAATGGAGTGGTTACTGCATGGCATCCCTGGGGTTGTACCCTATTTTGATGACATTCTGATATCGGTGAATGCCAAGCCCGAGCTCCTGGACCGCTTAAGGGTCGTTCTTGCCTGGTTCCGGGAAGCTGGGCTCAGAGTCAAGAGAGAAAAGTGTCAAATTGCTGTCTCAGAAGGCAAGTTCCTAGGCTACTGGGTTGATGGCTTGGGAATCCACCCAATTGAGAGCAAGGTTAAGGCTATCAAGGAGGAACCCATACCTAGGAACAAAATGGAGCTCCAAGCTTTTCTGGGTCTCCTGAATTTTTACAGTATTTTCTTGCCTCAGAAAGCGATGGTGGCAGAACCGCTTCACCAGCTTCTTGACAAGAAGGCCAGTTGGTGTTGGGGTCAGCCTGAAGCCACTGCGTTCGCAACTGGAAAGAGACTCCTGTCCTTAGTCCAGTACTAGTCCAGTACATGGACACCTGGCCCCTGATCCTGACCTGTGATGCCTCACTGTTTGGAGTCGGGGCTGTGCTCAGCCACCAGATGCCAAATGGAACCGAGGCGCCTATTGTGTTTTACTCCTGAACTCTGTCTCCTGCCGAACGGAACTACAGCCAGCTGGATAGAGAAGTACTGGCTGCGGTTGCTGGCATTTGTTGTTTCCATGAATACTTGTATGGCAGGGAGTTCGAGCTCATAATGGACCATAAGCCCCTATTGGGTTTGCTGGCTGGTGACTGCCCGACTCCAGCTGTATTGTCACCCAGAATGATTAGATGGACCATTTTCCTGGCGGCTTACAGCTACAAACTGTTGCACCGGCCTGGGCAGTCCCTGGGCCATGCGGATGCCCTCAGCAGGTGCCCCCTACCAGAACTACTGGACGACTCCACCCCGGCTTCTTCAGTCCTGCTGATCGAGGACTTTTCCGCAGGCCCAATCACCGTGGCAGAAATCGCCAGATATTCAGCCAAAGACTGAACGGCCCCAGTTCACCATCACACAGTTCAAAATATTCCTAGCCAAACAAGGGATTAGACATGCCCTTGTGGCATCATTCCACCCAGCCAGCAATGACCTAGTCGAAAGAATGGTCCAATCAGCTAAAGAGGCAATAGGACCAGTAAAAGGCCAAAACATTCTAATTGTTGTGGACACCTATTCTAAATGGCTGGAGGCCATCCTGATGTCCTCAACCACGGCAGTACCCGAGTATTGTGGCGCCTATTCATCACTCATGGCCTGCTGGATGTGCTGGTTTCTGACAACTGCCCCCAGTTCACTGCCACACAGTTCAAAATATTCCTAGCCGAACAAGGGATTAGACACGCCCTTGTGGCACCATTCCACCCAGCCAGCAATGTTATGTATTCAACTCAAGTGAAGCATAGGCTTCACTCAGGTCCGCCATTATGGTGGGAAAATACTTGAATTTAATTTATTGTTCTTGTGATTGGTTGACAGTGATTGGTTGACAGTCTGACAGCTCTCTATAAAAGGGCTAGCTGTCAGACAGGACTTTTGCTGGGTTACTGAGCGTTATACAATAAAGAGCTGTTTGTTAGCAAGTTCCTGAGTGTCTCGCCTCTTTAATCCACGAATCTAACAGCAGTTGTTAAGTGAACCACTGCAGTTGTTAAATTAGTAACACGGTTGTTAAGTGAATCTGGCTTCCCCAGTGACTTTGCTAGTCAGAAGGTTGCAAAAGGTGATCACATGACCCTGAGACCCTGCAGCTATCATAAATATGAGTCAGTTGCCAAGCGCCTGAATTTTGATCATGTGACCAAAGGGATGCTGCAATGGTTGTAAATGTGAAAAATGGTCAAAAGTCACAGTTACTAAGCGAATAGTTGTACCTGTACTAACCATTGTCCTTTCATCGTCTATCTCTTTGCCTATCAAAAAGAGAGATGATTGATTTTTATGCACTTTATCCGCTTTCTGTAAATTCTTATTGCTTATTCTCTATGCTTACTGAATAAACGAAATGCCTCATCCAGGAGCAGATCTTCAATTATGAGAGCTAAACAAGAGTTGCATTTTGATAGAGGGTATCCTTTGTGTGAATGGCTTCAGAAGCTTTCTAAGTGTGAGAAGAACTTTATGAGCCATCGTACAGTCTGACCTTCCTGTAGATAAACTTTAGACAGACATTCCCTGGTAATCGGATCGTTTTGCTCCTTGTGGTCACTCATGTGCCAAAATGACTTTCAACGAGCAACTGAAGTGGGTTTCTTTTATGCTGACAGTGTTTTTGCATGCACACATGGATGCAAAATTCCCATTTCTTCCGTTTACAAAACCATATATCGCCATTCCAATTTCTGCAGAAAACTCTGGCATATACAGGATGTAGTAGAGAAATGTGAGTGTAGTATTCTTGGTAATTTAAAGAGAGCACTTTGCTTTTATCATTTTAATAAGGAACTGAAAGGCAGTCACATCAATACACTACTGCTTATTTCTGCTTTTTTTCCTCCTTAGGACAGTAAGATCAGTTAAAATGGGGCACATAGTAAGAAATTAAAGTCCAGATTTGCAGTGAAGTAGGCACTTGATTACTCATAACTGCTTAAACTAAAACACCAACTACAAATATGAGTGGGATTGCGATTTAATGTGATTTATTTTTGAATGATTAATCAAGTTGCCATATTGCAGCTATAGTGAATGAGACAGATGCATAACCAATTACCAATTTATTCCTGTTTACTCCCTGCTGCCCATTATTGGCATTAATGTTCTCAGAGTAGTATGACTTGAATGATCAAAGTGAGCAAAGAAAGTGGATTTTACATAGATGTTAATTGTCAATGATATTATGGAATATTGACACCATATTCATGTACTGTAGATAATCAACAATTACTGTTAACTAACAATGTTAAGAGTAAAAAGGATCTTGTGCTGTAGTAATACAGCGGTAGGCAGGAAGTTCTCCATATGCTAAATGATATTGCAAGGTCTTTCTTTTCTTTAACCATAATTGGATATTGCTTCACTTGTACTCGCAACATGTGGATCTAGAGGTTTGCTACACTCTCTTAGACACCAAGAGAAGCATGAATTGACCACTCAAATATTACATATCACTTCTGACAAGTAGCAGATAAGATGGACGGATAGGTCAGTTGTATTTATCGAATTCCAGAGTTTCAAACATTTTGAAAAATTTAGAGAATTCTGACTTTTTGAGAATAGTTTATTGGTGTATTTCTATCTACCTATCACATCCATATGAATTGCAAACAACAGTAAGATTGCATTGGATCAAGCAGTGCTGATTCCACATCGTTTTCATCTCTGACGTTATGCTTTTTGTAAATATTCTCAGTAGATATTTACTTCTTGATTTTCACTACTTAACACCATGTACTGTAGTTAAGTGAGGCTAGCCGAGCACAATTTTTCTGTAAACAAAGATTATGATACCTGACAGAGTAGTTTAATATATTCTAATAGATATAAAGAGGCAAAAAGTATACATTACTTAAAAAACACACATTCAACTGGAAATGACTGCATAAATAAAGTATAATCTAGCCCAACCTCAAAGAAAGCAAATCTCCTCATCCTAAAGGCTTATAAATTTGGAGGCAGACAGCAATCCTAAGTAAAGAATACCGACATTTTAAGTGAAACATTTGCTGGCAAAGTGGCCGTTGAAAATGGTTATTGAACATCTTGCCAGAGAGCAAATTGTGGACCAGAGGTCTTTCTTATATTTTGTAGCAAAGCCAACTTCCATTGATACCACCGTCTTGTCAGGCCCTTTCTGCAGCCACTTGTAAAAAGGCTTGTGATGTGAGATTGACGACTTAAATACTTCATCAATCAATGCTTTAGCCAATGTGTTATTCAGTGATTGGTGGAAAATTCAAGTAATCCATCTTACCCCATCAGTTTGGTCTCTCTCTCTCTCTCTTTTCCCAGGTATTTTCAATTTTTCCCCTCTCTCTATTCTTTTGCACAATATTCTGTGGGTGCAGTTCAACTAGAAGGAAGATTACGTATGCTCTGAAAGATTCCTGAATTAACTGCATTTCTAATTATTTGAGAGCTGGTTCTCCTCAGAGTAAAGGTCATTGGCACAATCGCTCAAAAGCACAGAACGTAAAGGTACATTAAAACAGGCTCTGAAATTTAATGTTATTAATACAATTTGATTTCTCAAATCTACTACCAAAGTTAAAAATGGTATAATATGCAGTTTCTTTTCTTCCTCCTAGTTTATTTATTCATTCATTTATTCATTCATTCATTCATTCATTCATTCATTCATTCATTCATTCATTCATTCATTTATTTATTTATTTATTTATTTATTTATTTATTTATTTATTTATTTATTTATTTATTTATTTATTTATTTATTTATTAGTGAGACTTATATACCACCTCAAAGTGCAAGCACTCTCTAAGCGGTTTACACCAGTAAGCAATGTATATTTATATTTATATTGCCCCCAACAATCTGGGTCCTCATTTTACCTACCTCGAAAGGATGGAAGGCTGAGTCAACCTTGAGCCGGTGAGATTTGAACCGCTGAACTGTTGATCACAGTCAACTAAAGTAGCCTGCAATACTGCACTCTAACTGCTGCGCCACCTCGGCTCTTTAATCTCATATCAAAGTTGTTAGGACATCTGGAGAGAGAGAGGAACTAATTTAGCATTACCCAGCTGTAATCTGGATGGCTGCTGTAGGGAATCTAAAAATGTAATAAATTCATGAATCATAAACCAAACAATTGGTTTGGTCTGTCTATTGATAGAGCCAATCCTATGCATAATTTCAGAAATGAAGTTGAAACAAAGTGGGCCAAAATAATATTAGTTTGCTTGAAGGTTCCTTCCTTATTCGCTGTTCTTGGGCTCCAACACCATTTTTTTTCACAGTTGAAAGCCAATATTCTATCCACTGCAGTCCACATTCTTTTCCTTAGAAACCTTTGTGTGTATTGGTCATTTGGTTCCATAAGTTTACAAAATCACTGTTTCGTATACTACTGTATATAACTCCAGATGCAATTCCATTCAGAATCTCAAACATAGACAGAATTCAGAAAGCATATACCCAAAGTGTACATACATTTTGGAGCTGGACTTTCTTGGTGTACACAGTTTAGATGTATCTACTGGTAACTAGGAACAAAGTGCAAAGCTGGGGTGGACCCAGTCTAAATCAGCCGTCTTAGAAGTTCCCATATAACAAGATAGTTGCATTGAGAAGTAATAAAATTAGACGGCAACTTTGTGCCATTTACAGGAATACAGCTGAACTATATCAAGTAATAGTCAGAGGAGATATGTTGTAGAGTCTGGATCCAGTCTATAACTAATTCTGGTATGTTCAAAAAGGGACGTTGGTACTCACCTGTGAGACGTCCTTTCTCGTAGGGCGGAGCTAGCCTCCAAGGAATGGGTTAAATCTGCCCTCTAGCCAATAGGACCGAGTCTTAGAAAGGGTATAAATAGTGCCAACCTAGATTGGCACCCCCTCTTTTAATCGAGGGATAAAGACAGACTCAATGTGCTTCTCCAAAAAACAACAAGAATTTATTAACTATATACAATGAAGTACCAGAGAATAAGAACTATGTATATGTGAAGGATCACAAACCAGAGAATGAATAATTATGTACAATCATGGACCTGCAACTTCCAGCCAGCCCCAGACGTGGGAGGGACTTGGAGGCTAGCTCCGCCCTACGAGAAAGGACGTCTCACAGGTGAGTACCAACGTCCCTTCTCCATAGTGGGCGGAGCTAGCCTCCAAGGAATGGGACATACCAAAGCTGGCGTCCCTAGGGCGGGATCAATCGTCCTGGCTGGGAGAATCGCCCAAAGGCAACCCTGCCCCCAACACCCGCCTACCGAAATCGGCCTCCTCCGAGGCATAGGCGTCCAATTTGTAATGTCTGATGAAGGGAGTCAGGGAGGACCATGTGGCCGCCCTACACACCTCGGCTATGGAAGCTCTAGCATTCCATGCCGTGGACGTTGCAGCACTGCGGGTGGAATGGGCTGTGAGGCCCGACGGTTGGGGCAAAGACATATGTTTGTAGGCCAAGGAAATGGCCGCACGGATCCAACGTCCGATCATTGCGGAAGACGCTTTACGACCCTGGAGAGAAGGGCGAAATGTCACAAAGAGAGTCTCTGTACGCCGAAGGGAAACTGTACGTTTGAGATAAATGTCCAGAGCGCGCCTGACATCTAGCATGTGCCAAGCCCATTCAGAGTCGGAGATCGGATTCTGAAAGAATGTGGGCAAGATGACTTCCTGCGCTCTGTGAAAATGGGTATTCACCTTGGGCACAAATGCTGGGTCCAGGCGAAGAACCACCCTGTCGCTATGAAAGACGCACAGGTCCTCACGCACAGACAGGGCCGCGAGTTCAGATATCCGCCGCGCGGAGGTCACGGCTACGAGGAAGGCAACTTTAAAGGACAGATGCGCTAAAGGAATAGTGTCCAGGGGCTCGAAAGGAGCTACAGTTAGGGCGGAGAGAACCTTGGACAAGTCCCATGTGGGGAAACGGTGCACCACCGAGGGACAAAGATTAGTGACACCCTTCAGGAATTGTCTCATTAGCGGGTGAGCTTAGAGCGAGTCCAGGTGCGGGCAGGACAACACAGTCAAAAGCGCCGCAACTTGTCTGCGCAAGGTGTTGGGAGCGAGGCCCTTGGCGAGCCCCTGCCGCAAGAATTGGATGACGTTGATGATGGATAGGTCGACTGGCGAATATCCCACCTGGGCACACCAGCCACAAAAGGCGCGCCAGGTGGTGGAGTAGATCCGCTCCGTCGACGGTCGCCTAGATGCCAACATGATTGAAGAGATGTTGTCCGGAACTAGGCGGTGTTGCAGAGTGATCCGCTCAAGCGCCAGGCGGTCAGTTGTAGCCAGTGCGGCTCTGGATGATGCACTGACCCCTGGGCAAGCGACCACTCTGTCGGCGGGATCCGCCAGGGAGGTGACGCGGACAGGGATATAAGGTCCGTGAACCAAGTCCTCCTGGGCCAATGTAGGGCGAGGAGGATGATCTCCGCCTTCAGCAATATTACCCGCCGTATGACTTTGGGGATCAACGGGAGAGGTGGGAAGGCGTATAAGAGTTCCTGCGGCCACCGGCAGCGTAGAGCGTCCGTGTCCTCCGCGCCCGGCGTCTGGAACCTGGTCACGAACCTGGGGAGTTTGGCGTTCGCCGGTGTCGCGAACAGGTCCACGGTCGGTGGTCCGTAGCGGTTGGTGATCTCCTGAAAAATGTCCGGGTGTAAGGACCACTCTGCCGGATTGATAGCATTCCGGCTGAGCCAATCTGCTGTGATGTTGTCGACACCGGAAATATGTTCTGCCGTGATTGAAGGCAGGTACCGCTCTGCCCACAGTCCCAGAACCATTGCTTCGTTCATCAGGGCTTTGGAGATGGTGCCCCCCTGACGATTTATATGCGCTTTTGTCGTCACGTTGTCCGTGAGGACGAGGACGTGACGGCCAGACAGATGCTGTTGAAAATGATTCAGAGCCAATCGAACTGCTCTGAGCTCTAACAGGTTTATTGGTAGAACCTGTTCCTTCCTGGACCATGTCCCCTGAGCGACTAAAGAGTCGGTGTGGGCCCCCCAGCCCGAGGTGCTGGCGTCGGTCATCAGCGTCGTCCTTTGCGGTTCCAGGAAACAGGAGCCCTTGCTGAGGGCGGGCGATGACCACCACCGGAGCGACCTCCTTGCTGACATCGGCAACCGGACTCTTACAGGGGAGTTGCTGCGATTTGCCCGCTGGAAGGGGAGAAGAAACCATTGAAGGTCCCTGGAGTGCAGATGAGCCCACGGCACGATATGTATCGCGGAAATCATTTTTCCCAGGAGGGAAGACAGCTGGTTCAGGGGAACCTTCGTTTGGGCCAGAACTAGCTGGGCGATCTCCAATATGCTGTCTCTCCGTTCCTGGGACAAGTAGACCCTGCACTCCAGGGAGTCAATAATGGCCCCCAGGTGGGTGACCCTGGTGGAAGGGGACAACTGGCTCTTACCCAAATTAACGAGGAACCCGTGGTGTTCCAGTGTGTTGAGGGTTACCTGGATGTCCTGTTGGGCCTGAGACAGGGAAGAGGACTGGATAAGTATATCATCCAGGTAACACTGGACACGCACGGGGAGAGCCCTGAGATGGACTGTCAAGGCGGCCAGAACCTTGGTAAATACCCTTGGCGCTGACGACAGGCCGAAGGGCAACGCCTGGTATTCATAATGCACCCCTGCATAGCAAAACCTGAGGTATTGGCGATGGGATGCGTGAATTGGAATATGGAGGTAGGCCTCCGTCAAGTCAATCGAGGCGAGAAAGTCGCCGCGCCTAATGCCCGCCAGAATTGATTGTAGGGTGTGCATCTTGAATTTTCTGTACCTCACATATCTGTTAAGGCGTTTCAGATCAAGAATTGCCCTCCATCCCCCCGAGGATTTTGGAACCACGAATAAGATGGAATAAAATCCTTGCCCCTGCTGGTCCTCGGGCACCCGTTGGATGGCTCTAATATCCAACAGGTGCTGGATTGCCTGATCTACAAGGACGCGTTTGGAAATGTTGGAAGACAAGGGGCATCATAAGAAAAACCTCGGGGGGGGTGGAGATAAACTCCAGGTACAGTCCTGTCGACAGGGTTTGTAAAACCCATGCGTCATTGGTGATTTCCTCCCACCGACTGGCAAATAATGCCAGTCGACCCCCAGTGGGAGGGATCGGGTCACATCTACTTATACCGGCGGTAAGGGCGACCACCGGCTCCTCTAAAGGGCCGTTTGGTTTGCCCACCCCAGAAAGGCCGGTCGGCGGCCGAGCGTTGCCGTGACCCATATGAATTCTGGGAAGTCCCGTACTGAGCCTGGGAAGACCCGTACTGACCCTGACCAGATTGGTATTGGTTCTGGTATCTACTGTAAGGAGGGTCAGAAGCTCTGGACCCCCGACGATAAGGAGGGGCCTTGTTGTAGGACTTTTTTGTGTAGGAGGGAAGAACTTTCCTCTTGTCCTTATTTTCGGTGGTAATGCGGTCTAGGGCCGGGCCAAACAGCGACTGACCGGAAATCGGGGCTGCGGCTAGCTTCCATTTGTGCCGCAGGTCAGCTGGCCAGCTGCGGAGCCAGTGCATCCTCCTGGCCACGACCGCCGTGCCCATTGCCCTAGCCGCGAAGCGTCCTGTCTGCAAGGTGGAGTCGGAGGCGAACTGGGCGGCCGCTATTAATTTGTTGATGTCACTATGCGCCCTTGTGTCGGCCTGAGGAATGTGGTCTTGGAGACCATGTAACCATTTAAGGGAGGTCCGGCAAAAAAAGGACGCTGTCGTTGATGCTCTGACCGCCCATGCAGCCGCTTGGTGATTCCGTTGGAGAATAGATTCCACGCGGCGTTCCTCCGGACGCAGGAGGTCATCTGGGTCCCCCGGTACGGGGGCGTTAGAATAGAGAGCCAACACCGGTGGATCGACGTCTGGAACTGGCAGGTGCTGGGCCAGTCGAGACGAGACGTTAAAGTAATGTTTGTCTAGGTTTGTAGGGGAAGGACCATTGGCAGGAGATTGCCATTGTTTCGTCACTGCCTCGACAAATAAGTTAGGCGTAGGGATCACCTCCATGGGGGACGTGGACGCCTCTCCAAATATGGGGTCGCCTTGTTCCGATGCAGTCTGTGGATCGGCAGCCGACGACGGGATGTTGGCCGTCGCCCTAGCTTTGTGCAGTAAAGAGCGGAAAAGGCTGGGGTGGAAAAGGGCGGTGGAAGTGGACGGTTCTGGGGCCAAGTCCTCATCATCTGACAGCTGAGGATGGAGCTGTTCCCCGGCTGCAGGCAGTTCATCGAGCTCCCCTTCCTCCCTGTCTAGGTCCCCAGCTGGAATGGGGGAACTGTGGATGGAGTACTCGTCGGCCTCCATCTCGTCTGAGGAGACTGGCGCCGGTACAGGAGGAGGTGAGTCTGCCCTGCGCGGTGGTGGGATGGGCTGAGAGGGGCGCGCCATTGCCCTGACTGCGGCCTCGATGCCACGTTGTATGGCATCGTTCATTCGTTGTTGTATGGCAGGATCCTTCAACGGGTCATCATGGCTGCTGGAAGAGGGCCTGCGCCGAGTATCCGGCTCCTGGACCTGGGAGGCACCCCAAACGTCCCCCTCACGTAAAAGGACGTTGTGGCCATCAAGGGAAACGTTGTCAGGTGAGTGACTGGTCTTTTTCCCATGGCCTAGATCTCCCAACAGGGGCCCCTTGGGGTGGTGTCCTGGAGTGCTATGGGGACGGGGGGTGCCATGGTGGGATGCTTCTGTATCCCCTGCATGCTTGTTGGAAGCCCCCTTATGTCCATCTCCCCTGGAAGAAGCCTTGGAAGACTTCTTGGTCTTGGCAGGGGGAGGGGTGTGGATGGGGGAGCGATCTCTGCTGTCGGTGGTGGCACGCGGCATTTGGGGAGCTTCAGGGGATGCCTCTGGCGGAAGGGACCTGGCAGACTTCGATTTTGCCTTGCCCTGCTTGCCTGCGCCCTCAGCCATTGAGCAAAGACACACAGAAATAATGTTTATTAGGCAGCTGCAGCTTTCGTCGGCAGCCGCTTTCTCCGTCGCTCCGAGCCCGGTGAGAGGGAGAGGGACGCACTGCGCGTGCGCGCGCTCTCCAGCTGGTGAGCGGGCGGCGGAGGGAATCCTCTGACGGCCGGCTGCCTCACCAACGACGCTGTCCAATGAGAGCGCAGGGATTCGTCACTCAAGATGGCCGCCGATGACGTGGGCTCAGTTTCTGGAAACTGCCTTTCGCGCCACTTTAGGAGCGTCCGATGCGGCCTGTGGCTGAAGACGGCCTGACAGGGATTCCCCTGCTGGAGCGGCCCAGAAGTGTCGGCCTGACAGAAGCTGAATTCTGTTGGAGCGGCCGAAGAAAAAACACCGAGGACGTTTGCTGGCTGTGGGAGGAGCACTCCAGCCGGGGGGGGGTAAGCCGGTGGCCGCCCAAGCGCAGGGCTTCTGCGGCTTTTGGTTGATGATTTTCTGGCTTCCCCCCGCAATGTAAATAAGTGTTAGAGGTGCCCAACGTGAAGACCCCCAGGGAGGTAGCCACCCCCACCGGGACGTTGGGAGGAACAGCTCAGGCAGCCGCCTGAGCCGGCTCAACCCAGGGAGGGACACAGGTGGAAGTGACAGCTGTCACCTGGGGAGACTTACTGGTAGATGAGAGATAGAATCACTGTAATAAGTCAATCAGGATCCAATAGCTGCGGAACTGGCCTCCAAGGGAGAAGCACAATGCCCTTTGGCTAAAAGGACCGAGATTAAAAGAGAGGGGGTGCCAATCTAGGTTGGCACTATTTATACCCTTTCTAAGACTCGGTCCTATTGGCTAGAGGGCAGATTTAACCCATTCCTTGGAGGCTAGCTCCGCCCACTATGGAGAAAGGACTATGTTTTTCTTTGTTTTAAGTCAACTTTCTGATTCCTGTTCTTGACTGTGTAAAAATATAGTAGACCTTATGCTTCAAATAATCCACTATTTGTCAGTTTCATCAACTTTAAGTTGTGTGGACTTCAATTCCTAGAATTTCCCAGCCAGCATCTCAAAATTGCAGAGATTGAGAAACACTGATACCGGTATAATCTAATTTTAAATATATTTACTGTATTAAATTCATTAGAACTTAATGAGCAGATAAATAAGCAGAGGACTGCAGTAATAGCATAAAGTTTAAATACTTCTCTTCAGTTCTGCCTGACCATTTGTAAAGTGCCTAGTATTTAATATTACAGAAATGGTTTCTTCTATATTGAAAGACAGTATTCAGCTAAAAATTAGATCTCGAATTAATAAAACCTACAGAGCAAAAAAAAAAAAAAGAATTCTTAAAGTGTTTAGAAATATATTTTATATATTTGGTTACCGCTCATAGCAGACACCTATGATGTTATTAAAAGTTGCTTGTTGAAATGTCCTTTTTAGAAATGGAATTGAGTACTGCAGATGGAAAAAAAAGTGATCCTGAGGAAAACTGCAAGAAACTGAGTTAATTATATTTATTTATTTATTTATTTTGTGAGATTTATATACCGCCTCACAGTGCAAGCACTCTCTAAGCGGTTTACACCAGTAAGCAATGTATATTTACATTGCCCCCAACAATCTGGGTCCTCATTTTACCTACCTCCGAAGGATGGAAGGCTGAGTCAACCTTGAGCTGGTGAGATTTGAACCGCTGACCTGCGGATCACAGTCAGCTAAAGTGACCTGCAGTACTGCCTCTAACCACTGCGCCACCTCGGCTCTTATGCTTAGAAACACCCCCCCCAAACCCCAGTTCCTCTGCCTTTTAACCTAGTTGGTGGATTGAACACTTACATGCATATTAGAACTATGAATCAAGGTTGGTGTATAGTACTTTTGCTCTGTTCTCCCCCCAACAAAAAAACACCAAGGAAAACAAGATGGCAACCACAATCAGCCACTGTGGACCCCACTCTTTTTTATTTGTGTCATGGCTGCCGTGCTTATGCTCCACCTCCATAAATGCTCCAGACAAACTTTTGACAAACTGTCAAGGAAGAATGGCTTTAAGATTAATAGTTTATGTTATTTTTCACATTTATATTCTATCCCTTAAGGAAGGTGGTTAGGTTAACATAAATGAAAATTGCAGTCTGGTGACTGTAAATTCCATGCTCAAGCTTCTGGACCCTTTATTATCTCTCTTAACAATAATAGATTGGTTCTTACATATTTCATGGA
Organism: Diadophis punctatus similis; assembly: GCA_023053685.1. Classification (NCBI taxonomy): domain Eukaryota; kingdom Metazoa; phylum Chordata; class Lepidosauria; order Squamata; family Dipsadidae; genus Diadophis; species Diadophis punctatus. The sequence continues at coordinate 143,008,418 of JALIGW010000003.1, forward strand.
TGTAAGTCTTTAATTTTCGCTTTCTGCTCCCTCGTTTGAGCAGGAAACAATTAGAAGCCCAGAAAATGAATATCAACCAGTAGCATTTTTACAATTGACAAAGCACACAAGCAAATGGTACTTAATTTACTTTGCAGCGGGATTATATTAACATGTGAATTTAAAATTTAATCAATCACCAAGGATCAAATGAGACAATTGGTTGGGTAAGGTGCCGTGTTACACACGGCCCTGATCTCTGAATTGCTTACTTTCTATGTTCACCTCCTGCCCTGCAAAGTTCATGACAAATGTAATCATCAAGGCTTTGTGTAAAATATATAGTGAGGAGTAGGTCTCAAAAGATTATGCACAGTGGCAGTTGTTGGCAAAATAGCTGGTTTGTAAAAAGCAAGCTGCTTTCAGCACTTGTCAAATATCGCCTTTATAGGGGTAATGTTGTGTTTTCCTTTCTTCCTATAAGCCCTAGTATTAATTCATTTGCCCAGGATAATACATGGATCTATAAAGGGAAGACGTACTGATTATCACCCGCAGTAAATTGTGTTAGGAATATCATTAGATTCTTTCTTTTGAAGTGAAGAGTATCATGGAGAAAAATTTGGTATATCTTGCCTTAAGCGATCTGGTATCATCCTGCTTGGGATTTACAGTTTAAACAAGCAAGGATCATCCATATGTAGTATAGAAAGAAGTGCAGGTACTCTTTGACTTACGACCACAATTGAGCTCAAAATTACTCTTACTAAGTGAGACAGTTAAGTGAGTTTCGTCCTATTTTACAACCGTTCTTGGCACAGTTGTTAAGTGAGTCACTGCAGCTGTTAAGTTAGTAACCCGGTTGTTAAGTGAATCTGGCTTCCCCATTCTGACTTTGTCAGAAGGTCACAAAAGGTGACCACATTACCCCAGGACACTGCAACCATCATAAATGTGAGTCAGTTGCCAAATGTCTGAATTTTGATCACACGATCATGGAGTGCTGCAATGGTCGTAAGTGTGAAAAACAGTCGTACGTCACTTTTTTCACTTTGTTGTAACTTCGAACAGTCACTAAACGAACTGTTGTAAGTCAAGGACTGTCTGTATAGGCTGCTTCCCTGAGATACATCTGCCTGTAGGGATCAGCCTGGATCACAGGCATCTTAGAGAATTTTCTCAGCAAAACCTGTGTTTAAGCTTCTTAATGTGTTCACCTCTTGCTTCACTCCGTCCAAAATGCATATACTGGGGCAAAGTATTGGAAGCCAAGCTTTATTTCAAGGAAGTTCAATAGCATCTCTCCCCAGCCTCTTTTAGGAAAAGAACCCTTTCATTCCTGTGAGAGGGATTTTAATTACTTATTTTAACCATTCTGTATTTTTGTTACTATGCTTTATATTTTTCAACTAGGCATACGGACTATGCATATTTCAGTTCTTTGATTTTAAAGATATCAAGTGATATACTAGGTGTGCACAATGATGTATTAATGGTCCCATCATCTATCAACACTCATATTTTTATCACTGGAGTTATTTAACACTGGATCTGCAAGATAGACTAGTTCCAGAACTGTAAAACATTCAGTTAATTAAGGAACAGTGAATTTCTTTTAGAGAAATTTGGAATATAACCTTGTCCACTGTAGGACAAAATGAAGAGTAGCTACTAAAGAGGTTTTTTTTTAAAAAAAAAAATACACATTTGTTGTAATGCTCTCTTCTTGAAGAAGTCAGTGATTAATGAAGTCACTGGATTCTCTGATCCCTCCCCCATTTTGGGAATGGATTGGGGAAAAGAGTTGTGTAGATCTCACCTGGCTGGGGTAAGAAAATAATCAATAGTCAATAGTAAATGGGAAGATTTACTTAGATCCTGCAACAATAGCTTTAAAACCACCACACAACACCTGCCTATTCCTGGTTATTGGGAAGGACTTGATAGGCGGACAAAAATGGCAAACCCAGTCTAAGCCTTAGATCTGACTAACTGAATGATGAACCGTAATAATACAGGGTTGTTGTTTTTTTAAGTTTGGTATGTTTATAAATAAGTTGTTTGTCCCCTGATTAGAGAGTAGATAAACTGCAGGGAGGAAATACAATCATTTTTATAGCTTTATGAAAATGACGGGGAGGTTTTAATTGTTAAAATGCAATTATTTCCATTATTGATGAGTGTGATATATAGGACAGCATCAATATAAACCATCCAGTGTGAATGTGCGTGCACGTGCACAAACACACACATAGAATTGGATCGGAGGCTAAGCTGAGTACAATAGGATATTGATGCCTGTTGTTTGTATCACCTCTAATTCACATAATGGATGGAGACTTAAATGCAATCCATGGCAAATTGGTACCTAGGAGATTGCATTGCACTGCATTTATTTATTTATTTACCATATAAGACTGCTGTATGCCATTTTTAACACCCACATTGATATTATATTCAGATGGTTAAATCCATATTCCTTTACATATTGTTATGAGAATAAATCCCATTGAATTCAATGGGACTTATTCTGGAAATTTAGTGTTCCACTAAAGGGCACTAAATTTCAAATATTATAGCTGCCTGTACCATTCTGTACCATTCTGAAGTAATACTATATTTGTCTATTCATATTGATTTAGAAATCAAAACAAAATAATATTGTTGAAGAAGTTTTTTGTGAGAGAGAATAGAGCATTTTTATTTTTATGAAAAGGAAACGTTGGTATGTAATTTATTCTTTAAAGCAGCACATAGTTCTATGAAAAGGTGTTATGGCTTGTAGATTTGAGAATGGAATAGTTCTAAGAAATGTTAAGTAAACTTAAATATTGATCAGAAAAAATGCGAAAAAATTATTCCAATATCTCATATCAATGTTCCAATATCTCAGGGGCTGCCACAAACAAAAGAAGTTGTGAATGCTCCAGCACTGGAAGTTTTTAAGAAGATGTTGGATAACCATTTGTCTAAAGTGGTGCAGGGTTTCCTGCCTAAGCAGGGGGTTGGACTAGAAGAGCTCCAAGGTCCCTTCCAACTCTGTTATTATATATTATATTAAAAACCCTACTGTCTCAGCCTCCCAACTTACTGAGGCACCCACTGCAAACACAAAGCAGATAGCTGCTGAAAATACTGCATCTAGCATAAAAAAAACAATTAAAGCTAATATTTGTGACAAAAGCCTGATGCATAAGCAGATTTTGTAAAAATAATTAATAACAATAAGTAATAATTAACTCATTTAATTATTTATTCATTTGCTCATTCCATTTATATTCTACCTGTCTATTCAGTTGAACACCCAGGGCAGATAGCGATATTAAGCAACCACAGACAACAACAACAACAACAACAACAACAACAACAACAACAACAACAAAAGAGAGAGAGAGAGAGAAAAAAAGCACTTAAAATGACTATATTTCCAACTGGTCAGGGAATTTATTTAACATGTCCAAAGTTATTTTCTGAATATAGAGCAAATCCCCTAATGCACATGGATAATTAAAATACCTTTTTAAAAATGTAACTTGAGAATTGTCTTACACTGAGAGAATTTTATATTGATACATTTAAAATATTCAAGAAACAGAAAAATAAATAAATTTAGAATCATAATGTAATATTGTTGCACAAAGAGGAAAGAAAGATAAACTGAGAGTTAGCATATGTACATGTGTGGATACACACACACACACACACACGCACACACACACACACACCAAATTGGCAGCAAAACAAGATGCACGAGTGAATTTTATGACATCCTCATAGCATATGTCAAAATGGCAATCCAGAGGTGAATACATGTGGAAAGTCATTTTGCAAAAATCTGGAGTAATGGCCACATTTATCCATCACTGCCATTTGGACCTTGTGTCAAAATGTCACTTCACAATGGCACATGCCACTTAATGTTGTTTGTGCCTTGTGTGATTACCGAAAGACATATAACACCACAGACTGAAGTTTCCGTTGAATTTTATTTTTGGGGAACGGAGGCTTGGATGGTACCATCTAATTTTTACCAGTTTGGAAGGATTTAGTCAGATCCAACTGGGCAGAGCCTAGTTAGATCTGACTAAATCAAGTCAAATGTTGTCAGCCTGACATTTGAAGAAAAGTTTCCTCTAGGTTTGGGTGTACTTTTTCTCAAGGCAACTTTGTTTAAAAGAGACTGTGCTCTTCCTTGGAGTGGTTAATAAATGTTGTGAGGATTTGTCCTCTTCGCAGTATTTGGGACCATTTTATATAAAGAGATAATCATTCAATGCTGGAATATATAATCTTGTGTTACATATAATGTCCTTCTGAAGGAAATGTTTCGTCTTTCTGAATCAGATTTCTGAAACTTAAACAAAAAGATACAAACCTTATAAGTTCAAAATGATTCCTTGCATTGATTTTTTTTGTTTCATTTTCCTTTTTATCAACATTTTAACTGCTACCAGCATCCTTGCTAATTTTAGCAGTTAGATTCAAGTAATTTTTTTATCGCAATAAGCTACAATAAGGATATGTTCTTACTGTTTAAGAAACTCTTTAAAGATCTCTTCTTCTAATCCTGGAAATTACTGTTGTACCATATTGTTAACATATTTTTCCAATTAGAGTGAGAGAATGTAACAGTGCACAGACCCGTTCTGAGGCTGGGTTTTGTGCATGTTGAAATATTATTTTATAAAACTTTGCTTAGCATTAACAAGGAAAAAGTAATAGCCAATTACATTTACAGTGTGAGTCATAAAAATGATTTATGGCAGCTCAGTTAATTTACTGCATTTGACAGTTGCATCCAGCTGCCTGCAATTTATGGAAGAGCTTTTCTCATCCCTTTGGATGGATGGGTATTTTTTTTTCATTTTAGACTGTTTACATATGTGATATTTTAGAATGAATTACACAATTGCCATTTAAAAAAAAATTACTTATCATGATCATTAGATACTAATGATCATCTAAAGTCAGAACTTGACTTAAACATGTACTTGAATAGCCAAATCCTATGCCTAATGCTGCATAGGATCAGGCAGGAGACCTGTTGGTTCAGTAAAAACATACTATGATCGATATTGAATTGGTCTTTTTGGTCACTTTGGTCAACATTTATAATCAGCATCACTTCCAGGATTTCAGGTGGAACTTTTTCAACATTATCTGTAGTTATTGGGGACTAAACCATTGTCCCTAAGTACGGTCCATAATATATCTTCCTTAAACTGAATGTATAGTATGTCCCAAAGGTGTTTTTCCAAATGGCATTTAGACTTTATTGGGTTTTTTTCATTGAAAACTTTTTGCTTCTCATCCCAGAAGCTTCTTCAGAAGTGAAACGTTTTCAAGGGGTGAAAAAAAAGCAAGAAAATCTAGTTGCCTTTTGGAAAAGCACCTTTGGAACAAACATGACCTGGATGATTGAGAATCTCCATAGACATAAATGCACCATATTTTTCAGAGTATAAGACGCACTGGAGTATAAAACGCACCTTAATTTTTGAGGAGGAAAATAGGGGGGGGGGGAATCTGCCTACCATGTATTTATCTGGCTAGCATCCTTAGTCTGGTCAGCTTCAGCACATTATTTTATCCCCTGGTTAGGGCTTAAAAAAACCTTATTCGGAGCGAGTAGCAATGAAAAAAAGCCTGCAAAGACTTAGGGCTGGAAAAAACCTCCTTCGGAGAGAGTAGCAATGAAAAAGCCTACAAGCCGGGAAGAGCCGGGAAGATCGTTAGCGCCTCGTTAGGGCTGAGAAAAAAGCTTTGAAAAAGCTACATTCAGATATAAGACGCACCCAAATTTTCAGCCTCTTTTAGGTGGGGGAAAGGTGTGTCTTATACTCCGAAAAATATGGTATAATATAGTATGCTTTAAAAACTTTCTATTCCTTTCATTTACTTATTTATTCATTCTCATCTTTATTATTTTTACAAATAAGTTAAGATGGTGAACATATCTAACATCTCTCCCTCCTCCTATTTTCCCCACAACAACAACCCTGTGAGATGAGGTGGGCTGAAAAAGCTTTCATGGCTAAGATGGGACTTGAACTCACAATCTCTTGCTTTCTAGCTTGGCGCTTTAACCACACGACCAAGCTGGCTCTCTGCAGATTAAAGTCCATTGTTAAATTCTATTACAAGAGAGCTTAACAAAGCTAGTGAAGAGCTACCAATAGGTAGCAGAATTAACTTAGGTATTTGTCCAATGTAAACTAGAATGTAAATTAGAATGCAATTATACTTCTATCTCTTCTTTTGAAAAAAAAATGATGTAGTTCTCTGTTTAAAATAATCAATATTAGGAATATAATATACAAACGTGTGTAGAATAGTGGAGGTTGCTTGGAAAACATACCTCAGGAACAAACACTTGCAAAAAATAGCAGTGGTTGGCAATTATTGCACAAAAGTAGATTTGTGTGAAACTGCACAAAAATGCAGGAATTTGCAAACTGATATGGAAATGGGACAGAACAAAATTGTGATGGAAAATGGCAAATGTTAGAAAAGATAAAAATGACTGAATTAGCTATTATTTGAAAGGATCATGGGACATTTAAAACACAAATAAATATATCATTAGCAGGATAAAAAGATGAAAGTATCATACTTTTTCAGTGATCTGGTCAGTTTCTTAGGAATCTGATGGACAGTGGAAAAGAGAATGAGAGATAGGCTGAAGGAAAAAAAAAGAGAGAAGGATGAATTAGGAAAAGGAATAGGCAGCCCTATGAATTTTTGACTCTAAAGGAGAATATTTGTAAGACATGGTTCAAATGAGGGGTCCTTGCTATTCTCTGAATGTAGTTGTTTTCTTGCAGATATTTCATAACCCAAATCATCAGTTCTAGTCAGGGGTGGGTTCTGGTTTCTCCTGCTGCTGGTTTGCTCAGAGGTGCGCTGCGTGGGTGCGCGCACATGCACAGTACTTAAAAAAAGCTTCTGTGCATGCACAGAAGCAAAAAAAGATGGCGCCACCTATGGCGCCGTCGAGAGAACTGGCTTGGGGGCGTGGCAGGCCTGGGTCGCTGCCGGTTCCAGTGACCCAGGCCGCCAAGTTACTACCGGTTCCATAGAACTTTCCATAAAACTTTACCCTTAGACTGTCCACTGTTGACCTCACCTGATTCCTAAGAGGTCAGTAAGGGGCATGCATAAGTGCATCAGCGTGCCTACCATCCCTGTCCTAATGTTCCCTCTTATCAGTACCCATCTTATGTATATAAACAATGTTTTATCTATGTATATTACCAACACGTACTTGACAAAATAAATAAATAAATAAAAATAAATAAATAGTTGATGTTACCTAGTTTGGGTAATGAAGGTCTGCAAGAAAACAACCAAGCTCAGAGAGCACCAAGGACCCCTCGTTTTTTATTCTGATACATCTGGTGATTTCTCACCATTCCTTGCAAGCAGCCTTTCAGAGATTTTGCCCAAGAACTTTGGTTCTTGAGAGGAAAAAAAACCCTGCAGATTTTCTTTCTTTCTTCTCAATCTCTCTCTCTCTCATACACACAAGTAATTAGCAAAAAGCATTTCATATAGGGATTTTTTTTGGTGGTGGTAGGGGGGGAATGTCCTTGAATCAGTGTTGAGTGGTGATTGCCTGGACCAGTCCCTGCAGTTTTCTTGGCAAGATTTCAGAAGTGGCATGCTATTGGCTGCTTCCCAGGGCTGTGAGAGAGTGATTGGCCCAAGGTCACCAAGTTGTGCCTAAGGTGGGATTAGAACTCATGGTCTCAGCATGGTGTTTTAACCACTAGTAGGAACAAGAAAAAATGTCAACCATATCCTTTAAATCCAATAATCCTATTTAAGGATGGTCATTTTAAGTAAATTACCTACTTCTCATGGTGATTAACCATATTCAAAAGTTTTTTTTTTATTAAGAGGGCATGTGAGACAAAATACGTAGAATTCTTGTCTTAAATATTAAACCGACAATTATTTGAATAATTTGCTTTGAACATGTTTTCATTTTGTATGTTTTCACTTTTATATGTCTCTTTGTTTCATAATCAAAGTTACATTGCGAATATTGCTTAATATTTAGGTTTATCCAGCTGGGTATCACTAAATGAGATAAATCCCGCTCAGCTCAAAACTGAAATCTGCTTCCTTTTCTCCTCTTCTTCATCAGTGCTTAACAATACTTTAAAGTTAATAAAATCCAATTAAAGACCAGAGGAAGCAGATTGTAATGGTTCACATACAATGTCTATTTGTAAATGATTAGCATAAAGAACATTAACGGGCAGGAAGATTTCAAAAGAATGTGTCCTAGGTTGCTAATATACATAATGAACTATCAAACCTAACTCCTAGACATCTTGAAGGCTATTATCTCTTTTTAGATTGTTACTGCATAGCGTGTCCATTATATGAGAATATTGGCTGCGGTCCCACAAAAAATCTGAAATAAAATTGAGTACTTTATTTAGAAGATGGGCCTTTCCTAAAACCACCCTGATGCATTGAGCAAGGTCATTACTATTAACTATTTGGCAGCCATTGGCGTATTGTGTAGATATGGCTCGTAACATCAATTGTATATTCAGTAATCTCCAGTTGCTAACTAGATTAAATAAGAGCCAGCGTATTTCACTCCATGTGGCACACGGAGAGGGTGGATTTTAAAAACGTGAAATGGCACAGTAGAAAGAATGAAAGTAGCAGTTTTTAAATATTGCATGTCTTAGCCTGGCTTCATAATAAATAGGAATTGTATTAATAATACTAAATCAATAGGTGTGAAAAATGACATATTCAAGATTGGAACAAAGTATAGCTTTCAATCTAGAATTAACCCTTTTTGGTTAAATATCAACAGAGAGCCAGCTTCTAATATACTTTCCAAGATATTATGAAAGTGGTAGTATGGAAGTAGCAAGATGAGCATAGATAGTCAATCACTTGACTGTCCTGCTTTGAAAGTGAGATATTAAATGAAAATGGATTGTTTTTGCAAAAGTTTCAATTAGATGAAAAAAATCCTCAAGCAGCCATACCTATGTTAGCTATGTAAGTAGGACTTTTTCATGATTTTCTTTACCTGCAATAAAGAATTGTACCCAGGCAATTCCAGTATCACAACTACAATTGTTTTACAAACTATTAGGTGAACAATTTAGTTTTGCATTTAAACATATCAATAGCTAGGATTGTAAAGATAAATGTCATATCCCCAAATGATTATCAATGTAAATTTAGAAAATCAAAATTGTTATTCATATTTTTAACCACTCTGTGAGCTAATGATGCATCCCCACAACTATTATTGTCTGCAATGTACCAAATGGATATAACTAAAAGAGTTCAGTTTGTGCTTTGATCTTTTTGAAAAATAAAATACATTAATAGTTAATTCTAAACTTTTAGATCTCCTGTTGTGGTAAAGCAGGAACCAGAATTGGTGATAGCAATTATGTGCACAACTTTTCTATTCTGTGGGTTTTGTGGGTTGTTAGCATTGGAAGGCACTTCTTTGCGTTCTCATATTTAGTGGTTGCCACCTAGAGTATAGTGAATGGCTAATAAAGTGGGATAGTGCTGAGGCCTTAATGAGTTTCTCCATCTTGGTTTATATCTAGATATTGGTGATTCGTTAGATTCAAAACAAAGACGTGTGTAAAGAATAATTACCTAATTTCAAACTGCTTCTTATCAGGGGAACACTGGGTACTCTGAAATTTAAATGACTGAAAATTTGGAATCACCTTTCTGGTTTCTGGCACCTTAGTTTGGTTGTGTTGTGCTCTTCAAATCCATCCACACATGTGCATTTAGTTTAATAGGTCTTATTAAAGTTTACAGGTCTCCCTACCCACTTCTCCTATCTACATGCTTAGCCTTTTTTTCTTTTTCCTAAAACGTTGTTACATCATCCTGCAAATGTCATGAATTATGTATCATCATATCACTTGTCTTCCTTATCATCCTCATGAATGCCCAGGAATTTATTTTTTTAGGGTAAAGATTTTAACTTTTAATATGACATTACATAATGAACATTCGTTGGTCCATCCATCCACCCACCCACCCACCCACCCACCCACCCACCCACCCATCCATCCATCCATCCATCCATCCATCCATCCATCCATCCATCCATCCATCCATCCATCCATCCATCCATCCATCCATCCATCCATCCATCCATCCATCCATCCATCCATCCATCTATCTATCTATCTATCTATCTATCTATCTATCTATCTATCTATCTATCTATCTATCTATCTATCTATCATCTATCTAACATCTACCAGAAATCATCTGCAGGTTTGTTTGTTTTTAAATAGCTTCATACTTCTGAGGAGAATGCTTAGCATGCATTAACATATCCATTTGCAGACTACTCCAAGATGAAACAAGAAGCATGCCTGGTGAATGGATTACAGAAATTTCTATCTGCAAGTCCATTTCTTGAGTGATAGCCAAGACTGTCCATTATAGCAAAAACTAAAGAATCTTGGAAATTTGTGATGGTGTAATATGCACAAGAATATCGCATTCAACATCTGTGTGAATAAATAATGAATGGCCACTATCTATTTATAATTATCAATGTCTTTATTTGCTACATTGAGCTCTATGTGCCTTGATCTTTCCTTTTATTATACATCCCCCCCCCGGTATATATTTCTGCTGTCAGTCCATGCATCTGATGAAGTGGACATAGTCCATGAAAGATTATGCCACAATGAATAATACATGTGTAGCAATCTGGTGCTATAGCTTTCTACTGTTCCAGACTTCCTAATCAGCCACATGATGGTAGCTATAATCCAAAAGATCTGGAGAACATTTGTTGTCTGTATCAACAATGTAAACTATTATAGTGCTTTTAGTTTAGCTAGTCCAGATCCTTTCTTATCTGGTATCCTCTGGATATGTTGGCCTATAACTTCACCATCACCTTCTTGGATGGGGGTGATATAAACGATCATCTAATACAGGAGTCGGCAACCTTAAACACTCAAAGAGCCATTTGGACCTGTTTCCCACAGAAAAGAAAACATCGGGAGCCACAAAACCCTTTTGACATCTAAAATGAAGATAATACTGCATATATCATTTTTTTTACCTTTATGCTATGTATAAAAAAACTATAGTGTGTGTTGCATTTATGAAATCAATGAACTGCTACAGAGAAAACACATTTTTATTTCCGCATGCAACAAAAACATTTTGAACTCCGGAAAAAAAAAGATGGATCGAAAAGCTCAATAAATCACGTGCCGGTGGGTGTCGCACATTGGCGGTTGTAACATATATTTTGAGCGACAGGGAGCTGCAGCAGAGGGATGAAAGAGCCACATGCGGCTCCAGAGCCGCGGGTTGCAGACCCCTGATCTAATACATCTGTAAGACAACAAGTAAGTAAAGTCCAATATATATGTGTATATATATATATATATATATATATATATATATATATATATATATATATATATATATATATATATATATATATATATATATATATATATATATACATATACATATACATATATATGATAGATAGATAGATAGATAGATAGATAGATAGATAGATAGATAGATTGATTGATTGATTGATTGATTGATTGATTGATTGATATATTGATATATATATCAATATCAATAGCCCTTAGACTTATATACTGCTTCATAGTGCTTTACAACACTCTTTAAGTGGTTTACAGAGTCAGCATATTGCCCTGAAAAATCTGGGTCCCCATTTTACTGACCTTGGAAGGATGGAAGGTTGAGTCAACCTTGAGCCAAGTCAGGATTGAGCTGCTGGCAGTGGACAGAGTTTGCCTGCAAACTCTGTTTACTGCATTCCAACCACTAATCACTTTTAATAGATGAGCCGGCCTAGATATTTCCATTCTGTGAAAGTTGCTTCCCCTTCTCCTTATATCTCAGTTGGACCTAATACTCCCATTTATACTAAGTTGTCATGTCAGTACTTCATTCTCTCTTGAAATTGGGTGCTTTTGGACATCACTCATGACTAGGGTCAAACGTTTTTATACTGGAGTCAACAGGAGGTTCTGGCCTGAGGTTTATTAGAAAGGCCGAGTCAAACATTGCAGCTTCAAAGGTTATCCCAACGTAAACAAATTATTTAAAATCATTTCAAAACATGCATCAATCTTCTAGCTTAGGTCTAGAAAAAGGCAAAGAAAACAACGGTGACAAAATGATTAAAACTAGTATTTCAGTTGGAAATAAAATAGAGAAGGGAATGAAAAGTTGCTTGTGGTGAACATTCTGCATTTCTTCTAAAGGAAGTTTGTGTTGAGAGACTTGAAATACTGGGATTATACAATTTACAATTACGTCGCCTCCGATCTGATCTAAATGTAGTTCATAAAATCATATACCAAAATGTCCTTCCTGTTAATGACTACTTCAGCTTCAACCACAGCAACACACGAGCACATAATAGATTCAAACTAAATGTAAACCACTCCAAACTCGACTGCAGAATATACGACTTCAGCAACAGAGTGATCAATGCCTGGAATGCACTACCTGACTCTGTGGTTTCTTCCCCAAACCCCAAAAACTTTAACCTTAGACTGTCTACAGTTGACCTCTCCCCATTTCTAAGAGGTCTGTAAGGGGCGTACATAAGCGTACCACTGTGCCTACCGTCCCTGTCCTACTGTCCTATTGTCCTCTTTTATCGTTACTTTTTACTTATGTTTATACAAACTACTACTATCCTATACATGTTTGACAAATAAATAAATAAATAATAAATAAATAAATAAAGAGATATTGGGCAAAGAGACCCCGAGTAACTATAAATCCTACTACTTAAAATTGGGGCTGCAGCATTTAATTCTAGCATTTTAAGATCTAGATTTTCTTCTTTTACTCCAAGAAGAATTGCTTCTTCGAAGATGAAGCCTGCTGTTGGATATATCCACATCATCTAAAAATCAAAAACTACTTTGAGTTTCAAAAATATTTTCAATCAATATACACATCGAAATATCGCTTAAGTGCAGTTCCTTAGGTCTCTCTTCATGATTTAATTCCCATGTTCAAAGATATGTAATCTGAGGAAAATAGACAAAGGATTGCAGTTTAACAAGACAAATGCTCTCTGTATTAAAATCTTTTCAATGGATTTGATAAATATTTACATTTTATATTTAAATTCCTATTCAGGTCACTATAACCATGTAGTTATACACAGAGACTTCTTTATGATTGGCATGGGAAAGACACAGGTTTTACAACTCCATCAATTTCAAGCTGCCAAAGCCAATCATGGCAAGCCAAGAAATTGTATGAAATTGTGAGATGCATCTCCCATTGTTGTTCTTTAAAAGGTATAAGAGAAACCTTCACTTCCTGCTTTGGTAAGTAGGATGGCTAATAGTTGTTCAATTCTGACAGACATGATGTGCTAATAAAACTAGGCACGCCTGATCCTGTAAGGTGGTTCCAGGGACAGGAGAAAACAAAGGAAAGGCCATCTGGTTGGACTCTTTTGTATGTATATTGTCCAGATACTAATGTTTAATGCACTTGTAATTGTAGGCTGTCTCTTTCCAAGGGTCTGATTCTAATTTGGGTAATATTCCTGTTAATAATAACATCTAATTAGAACATCCATTAAAAGTTAGTAACATTAATTTAACAGGGAGAAAATCTAATAGAGTTCTTAGAGTGGTATTGGCATCTTTCCATTAAATTAATGTTACAAACTTTTAAGAGGATTTCTTAAATAGACATCGTTAGTGCTGGGAATTATTAAAGAAATTAAACCAGGCCTTGAATACAAGATGGAAGACTAGGAACACAAGTAAAGGTGTCTGCCATGCTTATTCAACCCTTATCAGAAAGTCTACATTTGGTTCCTAGGCCTCTAGAATCAAGCAAAGGACTTGGGGAACTGGATCTCCAGAGACTCTGGGCTGGTTCTACTGAACACCAGTCTATATGTAGTAATAACTTCTCCTCTATGAGGAATGAGCAGATATAGCACATATTGCACAAACCTGGCTAGGTAAAGATGGAGATATACAGTACATCTATCAAAATTTCTCCACCTGCATTTTGGCATAGGAGAGAAGAAATGACTTTGATATCCCATGAAAATCTGGTGATCACCAGATGTGTTGTTTCATACATAGCTGGATGTGAGTCTTTTTATATGCTGCTGTATACCAGGTGCTGAGGCTTTTTCCTGGTGTGCTGATGTCCTACTGCTCAGTCAGTTCTGTCCCTCAGCATTTCAATTTCATTTCTTGGGGCAGAGGTGGGTTCCTGCCGGAGCTGTCCGGTATGCAGCTCCGGTAGGGAGTGGCGGATTTCGCAACCGCTCCGGAGCCCTCTCTGCCGGTGCACCCGGCACGTCGCCATTTTTTCCCTGTGATTTTTGGGCGATTTTGCTTCTGCGCATGCACAGAAGCAAAATCGTGCCGAAATCTCATGAGTGGACGCGCGCACGCGCGAGATTTCAGTGAGATTTTGCATCCGCGCATGCGTAGAAGCAAAATTGTGCGACGGGGCACACGTGCGTAGCGAGCACCCCCCCGAAGCGTGGAGATGCACGCACATGGCTCTGGCAGCAAGGTAAGTGAGCAATCCGCCCCTGTCTTGGGGGTAGGGGGAAGTGGATTTACCTAAGTCTTATGTACTAACCTCCATGCCTTAAGGATGGGATCTTGGAGATGCATAGCCAGCATGACAATTATACGTTTGTCTCAAGTCATCACAGTGCCAACTCATTTGGGGAACTAATATGCTGGATTTGATTTTCACTTCATAGCATCTAATATGTGATCTGGAGAAAGAGGACATTAACACCAGCTTGTTGTCATGGCCAGGTCACTATGTGGTTGCCATGAAACTCAACCCCCCCACTAACTTTCATACAAGGAATTGTCCTATTAAATTGGTCACCCCCAGGTGCTTTACTAATCCTCTTTGTTTCCAAATGGCATTTGGTAAAATTCCTTTGACCCAATGGAGCACTTGATTGATGTATTGAATTGAATACATTGAATGCATTGGTTTCCAGGGTATTCAACAGCATTGTTTCTGATGGCCTCTTTTAGGGTACTGATCCAGGGGTTACTTGGTTTAACAAGAAGCTCTGGGAGGTTGAAGTGCAAAAGAAGACATCTGTAATGGTGCTGGCAGAAGGGGGAGGATGACTATTCACACGTATGAGCCCATATTCAGGTCTACATTATGGCTGTAAGAGTAGCAAAGCACCAACACTTCCCTGTATTTATTGAGTCTGTGGAATAAGAGACCAAGAGTTCTATTTAGAGCAGTGTTTCCCAACCTTGGCAACTTGAAGATGTCTGGACTTCAACTCCCAGAATTCCCCAGCCAGCGAACGCTGGCTGGGGAATTCTGGGAGTTGAAGTCCAGACATCTTCAAGTTGCCAAGGTTGGGAAACACTGATTTAGAGTGACTCACTTCTTTTTGGGTTCTGGGATGTTGGATGATTTTCCAGTTCATCTTTGTAAGTGATTTGCTAAGCATTATGAGGACCAAACCACTCAAATTTGTTTTGAACTGGACACCAAGTGGGCTGGCTCTTGTGAAATGCCAGAGGTAATCTTGACTCCAGGTTGAACCAAAAAGTGAGGTTTAAATCCTGATCTGATGCATTGAGGCAGTGAGAGACTTGATTCAGCAAAGCAAACTATGGCTGAATCAAAGCAAGATTGAATTATTGCTGGTTAAGAAATGTTCATATATCATAGTTGCTCTGCTTAGAGGCCTTGATGATGTAGCAATTCCCCTGAAGTTGCTAGCATGTAATCTGGAGATTTTCCTGAAATCATAGCTGTAGCTGAAGCAGTATGTGAAAACCATCACTGGGAGAGAGACACTGGGGAAATCCAATTTTTTTTACTACCGGTTCTGTGGGCGTGGTTTGGTGGGCAGGGCAGGGGAAGGATACTGCAAAATCTCCATTCCCTCCCCACTCCTGGGGGAAGGATATTGCAAAATCCCCATTCCCTCCCCACTCCAGGGGAAGGATACTGCAAAATCTCCATTCCCTCCCCACTCCTGGGGAAGGATACTGCAAAATCTCCATTCCCTCCCCACTCCTGGGGGAAGGATATTGCAAAATCTCCATTCCCACCTCACTCTGGGGCCAGCCAGAGGTGGTATTTGCCAGTTCTCTGAACTACTCAAAATTTCCACTACAGGTTCTCCAGAACCTGTCAGAACCTGCTGGATTTCACTTCTGGAGAGACATCCACCTTTGGTGGGCCCACCAGCAGCATGACTTCATAGGCCAGGAAACACTGAAAAGAGAGTGACCTGTATGTTACCATTTCTCAGCTAGATTATTGCAATACAATGTATTTTATATTGGGCTGGCCTTGAAAAATGACACAGAGACTATAATTGCAGATATAGGTTAGAAATTTATTATCTGGACAGGAAGAGAAATTTAGCTTTTGACCAGTTAAGGGGAGCCTTCTTTTTTCAGACACAAAGTTTTGAATCATTGAGACTGGAATATTGCAGCTACTTCAGCTTATGCCCCATGTCTATTTACAGATGTTCTTGAGTGTTTTGTATGTTTTGTATGGGCAGGCTGCCAATAGTACTAATCTAGTAATTACAATGGTGTGGTTTTTTATTTATTTATTTATTAATGAGATGCAGATATCCAGTGGCTTAATGCAAATAGCACAAAGAATATATATATTCTTTGAAAGTAATTCTCACTGTTTTTAGGGGGACTTTGCTCCAAGACTAACATGTATATTAAATAAATAGATAGACAAATAGGCACAAAGGTGGCATGAAGATTTACACAAACTGACAGTTTCTTACATGTTCAGAATTTTTTTTTTTTTTGGTTTTGCAATAGCACTGGAAATTCACCTAGCTCTTCTGAAACATCTAGTTTCAATCAGTATTAAAGCAACCTTTAATTAATATAAATAAACTGCTTAGAGAGTGCTTGCACTTTGAGGCGGTATATAAGTCTCACTAATAAATAAATAAATAAATAAATATGAACTATGTTAATAAGTTTATTTCAAAAAGAGTGGTTGGAGAAATAACTGGATGAACAAGAAACAAGGTGATTCTCCTTCTATTGTTAATGTTATATCTTGCAGGAGATTACTGTATCAGCTGTTCAGTTGAGGCAAATTGCATATAATTAAGCCTCCCATTATTTTCATAGTGAGATTCCTCTCCTTATTTATACAAAATATGTAGACTGTTACTTCAGGTTTTTTTTTTAATCATTCTGTATGTATCAGTCTACATGATCAAGTATAAAAATATATTTAGAAAATTTATCCTGTGTTATTTTTTTTCTTAGTGTCTACTTTTCTTTCATCTGTTGACACAATTATACCCTCAAAATATGTGACTGGCCATGACTTCATGTAAAAGAGGAAAGGCGAGCACTCAGCCCTGTCTTAGATAATAGGCTGGGCTCATAAACCTTTTGGTGCTTTATAACCTCCATTACCAGAGGGATGATTTTGATTTGCCTGCTGCATTGGAAGAGGCTGGCATGTATTGCTTAGGATTTTAAATTTTACACATAGTTTCCTATATAGCAGAGATGTAGAGCTAGGCACAGAAAGATCACTAATGAAAATCCAGAAAAGAACTAAAATAAGAACTGAAGAAAGGTATAGTCCTGTGTTTAGAGGACAACAGAGAGCCAGTCCAGTCCAGTGCAGGGGTGTCAAACTCACGTCGTCATGTGACGCAACGCAACATCACAACTTCCCCCCCTTTGCTAAACTGGGCATGGGCATGGCCAGCGTGTGACGCATCCAGCCTGCGGGCCACAAGTTTGACAGCCCTGGTCTAGTGTTTAAAGCACCAGGCTGGAAACCAGGAAACTGTGAGTTCTAGTCCCACAAGTCCCATCTTAGGCGTGGGTGATTTGGGGCCAGTATCTCCCTCTCAGCCCAACTCATCTCATAGATTGGTTGCTGTAGAAAAAAATAGGAGGAGGAATGATTATCAGGTAAGTTTGCTGTCTTGAGTTATTTATAAAAATAATAAAGGTGGGATGTTAATAGCATGAAAGAGGATTTGCTGGCACTGAAGATGTTGCTTAATTTGGTAACAAAACCTCTGCAAAAACAAACAAACAAACAAACAAACAAACAAACAAACAAACAAACAAACTCAGAGGGCACCAAGGACCTCACAGTCCTACATTTGGAGAAGATTGCAGAATAAATACCATGGTGTCTGGTTAGTTCCCAATCCACCAGGCTTTATGTTGTTCAAAAAATTTCTCTTAATTAAAGAAATGAGTGTCACTCCCAAGGTTTTTGTTTGATTTCCCTCTCTGCAGACTCAGATTCTTCTTCTTCTTCTTCTTCTTCTTCTTCTTCTTCTTCTTCTTCTTCTTCTTCTTCTTCTTCTTCTTCTTCTTCTTCTTCTTCTTCTTCTTCTTCTTCTTCTTCTTCTTCTTCTTCTTCTTCTCCTTCTCCTTCTCCTTCTCCTCCTCCTCCTCCTCCTCCTCCTCCTCTTTCCCCCCGCTTTGCTTTTTGGGTCAACAAGTATCACCTTGCATGAACAAATGCAGCCACCAACTGGACATTTTTCATGTCTGCATTTATTATATAATAATGCAAGGGAAAAGAACTATTTGCCAAACAATTCCCTTGCAATCTGTAATAAAAGAAGCCTTGATTTGTAACTGAATTATTTTAGTTTTGCTTATAAAATCTTGTATTTTGATTGGAAATAAAGACTATATTTATGAACTCCTATCAAGGCCCAGAGTATGCATTTTCCACCACTACATCGCTGTTGTGTGAAATTTTTCAGCAGTGATTTCTTATGCTGAAACTCACAGTAAATTGATATTTTCAACAGAGAATGTGGCTGCATATTAAAATGATTGATTATATTTTTATGTTAGATTAATATTACGTTTGTGATCCAGATAAAGGTTCACACAATTCATACCACCACTTTCATTCATTTCAAAATACTTCTACATTTGTAGGCTTTTGAATCAAAATACTGTACTTTCGAAAATAGCTAAGAGCCCTGCATTAAACTTCAATGCAGTAGCAAATAATAATTATAGATAACCATATTTCTGCAGTATTTTCGCAGTATGAGAAAATGAGTACTTATAACTAGCGGCGTAAACAGTAAGGTCAACCAAGCATCTATGTTGCAAAAGTAGTGCTTTTGAACATTGATAAATGACTCACTGTTAGTATTTGTTTATGGCATGAAATGATTTTGAATGGTGAAGAATATCAAATAATCCCTGAAAGCAGGGCTAACGTGTCAAGTGTATTTTAATATCAGCATTTAGTAATGTACACATTGTGGGGGAACAGTGTTAGTCATGCCATTCTGGAATGCAATAAAAATAAAATGGATATTGGACTGTGGTAGGAAAATTGATGAAAGCTTCTGTCCAATGAATATTTACTTAGGAGTATGCTCAATTAGAAGTTACATAAATTTATTCTACTTAAAAAAATCTACACACTTGTCTTTTTCAGACTCAAGACAAATATCTCCCAAATTGCCCTATGTTAGAACTCTGTTCAAACAATTGGGTATGCTAATATATGAACAAGCCACAAATCAATGTTATGTGTATATAGCTTTAAGAACATTGTAGGCCGATTACTATATAAGAAAGCATGCTCAGTATGTGATGTGATTGTGATTGTGATTGACTCTGTGTTATGTGTGTTCCGGTCTGCTGAATCTCTCTGCTACTTCCCTGTTGAGTAATTGACTTAGTGTCTGTGTAGAATTACTTGAAAAGTTGCTGTGTAAAGACTAACTATCTGTGATAGTGTAGAATTGAATGTTAGCTGTAATCTTTGTTTGTTTGTTAGTCAGATTCCAGACTCTGCCATTCAAAAGGAGAAGGGGGGTCTTGGTTCTGCTTGATCAAACAGTTACAACATATATCCAGATCTTAGACACCTGGGAACCTTCTCATCTTAGGATAGGATTTATGAGGGGCAATGAAAGTCAGTTGAACGGAAGGGTCTGTGGGAACGTACTCTCATCTGTCCTTCCAGGAAAGAACTTTCACACCTTGTGTATTGGTTTACTTTTGCATTCTGCCTAATGGGGAGGGGCGCTAAGCTTTAAATGTGCTTGCCTTGCCTGGAGGCATTTAGATCTTGCTTTGAATGAATGGATTGTTATTACAACTGCCAATAAAGGAATCCTTTTGAATCACTGACTCAGAAGTTCGTACTTTGAAGGTGGATGAGAAGGCAATCCTTCCAGATAGGCAAGAAGAAGAAACTTCACATTGACTGAACTAACTGTGTATGACTTGGACTTCCTATTGAACTTTGCTACTACTAGAAGTAAACTATTTTGTAAATACTAAACGTATTCTGTTTATTGACTGAATAGCATTCATATCAAACTGCAACACCAAAACCACAATTACTATTCCGCTGTGTATGTGCTCAACAGCACAATAACTCCTTAACACCCTAAATTTACTATATATCTAGAAATGTAAAGGCACAATCCTATCTAAATAAAGTCCTCCTTATTTTCCAAAGCACTAGAAGGCAAGACAAGAAACAATGGATGGAAGCTAATCAAGGAGAGAGAAGCAACCTAAAGCTAAGGAGAAACTTCCTAACAGTGAGAAAAATTAACCATTGGAACTGCTTGCCTTCAGAACTTGCGAGCACTCCATCACTGGAGGTTTTTAAGAAGAGACTGGACAGCCACTTGTCTGGAATGGTATAGGGTCTCTTGATTCAGCAGGGGTTGGACTAGAAGACCTCCAAGGTCCCTTCTACCTCTATTCTGATAGATTAAGTTCTACTGATTTTAATAGGGTTACACATATCTCTTTAAATCATTTTTTATTTTGTATATTACTTAGTTTCCTTTATTTAGGGAATCCATTTTTTAAAAATAAAAATATAGAATCTGTTTTCTTCTGTTCTCTTTCTTCCTTTGTTTTGGAAGAAAACAGCTCTAGGTTTTCTGCTATTGAAAATGCTTACAAGTTTTTTATTTTTTATTTTTTTAAAATAATGATCTCTGAAAGGTCATTTGGGGGCACACCGGTGGTCAAAGAAGATATAAAGCAGTCAACTCAAAGAATTGACTTACTTTCTGCACACAAAACCTCTGGAGGAAAAGATTACGAAGAAGAAAACAAAAGATGAAAAGATAAAAGTAATCGGCGCTGAGATTGCATGTACAGCAGACTGTAGCACTTTTGTTAAAGCACTCCTCAAGAACCAGACAGCTTACAGAATTTGACTGATTGATCCCAGTACAGGAAAGAAACTTCACTGGCATACATCTCCAGGAAGCTTACAGCCCACTCAGATATTATGAACCTATCTTTATATTTCTACAAATAAATTGTATATTGAATTGCACCAACATTCATGTAAATACAGGATGTCTCCATTCTGTCAAAGTGCCATGAGCTTCTTTGAGATTCAGAGGTTAACATGTTTTTGAATCCTGTGTTTGTGGATCAATAACAGGAGAAAAGAATTGTTGTCATGTCTTCCTTATGGGCAGCATGATAAACAGGATGTTGAATGAGTAAGGCCTTTGTTTCATCTAGCATAATTGTTACATCATTGGCTGTAGAATCATGTAGGATTTTTGCTTAGCGAAAAACTTCTAGTTTAATATGATTATGCTGCATGATCTTAATCTTCTATTAGATGGAAGGTGTCAGGCCGAAGCCATTTTAGTTGGGGTCTTTGGCCTGCCATACTTTATACTATTTTAATATGTATTCTTTACGGTGGGAATTTGGGATGGGGAATTGCATGAGGGCTGTCTGTATGTAGCCATAACAAATTCTTTTTAGATAGTTAAGGCCATCCTTTGTCTTCACACTCCTGCACCTGCACGGAAGGAGATGGGTGGATTCTGCCAGGTTGGCAGTTGGAGATTGGTCAATGTGATGGACTTGGGGATGTGGGGACAAGGGCTTGAACTTTCCACTGGGTGGAGAAACCCTGGGACTCTATAGCACCAGTAGCGGCCCGCTGGTGATGTCAAAGTACTGGTGCGGTCGGTTGCCAGTGCCTGGGTGCCGCCATTAAAATTTTTTTTTTTTAAATTCTTCTGCGCATGCGCACCCTAACCCTAACCCTAACCCTAAACCTAACCCTAACCCTAACCCTAACCCTAACCCTAACCCTAACCCTGAAATAACTAATATATGACCGGCAAGCCACGCCCACCCAGTCACATGGCTGGCAAGCCACGCCCACCCGGTCACTTGGCTGGCAAGCACACCCACAAAATAAGCCACGCCCACAGAGTGGCAGTAAAAAAAATAGGAACCCGCCCCTGCTTTGGATGCTATTTGGAACCCTGACAGAAGGGTTGTCTTATCTTGTTTTGACCCCCCCCCCACTTAAATTAGGCTTCTGTGATGATCAATTTTGGGTCAAAAGTAGAGAAAGCAGGAATAATCCACCCCCAAAGGAACAGCTTTTTGGTGCAAACTGAAGCTGGTGTGTAGCTATAATTTAACACTAGCAATAACAATAGAACTTAGATGTATATACTGCTTCACAGTGCTTTACAGCCCACTCTAAGCGGTTTAGAGAGTCAGCATATTGTCCCCAACAATCTGGGTCCTCATTTTTACCGACTAATTTTAATAAATTTAGTAGTAACATAGACAGAATATTATGTGGAGTTGTTTATTATTTTAAAATATCTCTCTCTCTCTCTCTCTCACACTCACTCACTCACTCACTCACTCACTCACTCACTCACTCACTCTCGCCTTTTACAAACTTTTGTCATGAGTGTATATTGCAATCACGTCATGGACTATTCTCATTTTATCTTGATTCCACACAAAACCTCTATATTTACCATGATTCCACAACAAAATGACATTTACTATGTAACAAAACCAATACGTGATAGTCAATTTAAATGCAATTTAAATACTATTATGGGGGTGAAGCATAATTAATTTTAAAATCATATTTAAGTGGCTTTTAGTTTGTGATCTCCTGCCTCATTTAACGTAAAAAGAACATCACTAAATCATTTACTTTGCTTATAAGGGAAGCTCAATTTCAATTCTTGTGTTTAGCATTTTTATTTCCCTGCTTTTTTTAAAAAAAAAAACATCCTCTAGTTCCCATCATAACACTGTAAAATATGAAACAGGCCTTTCTCACAAAAATCTTTTAGGAGTTGAGATTTCTATTTAATAACTGCATAAAATGTGTTCAAATGACCACATGACTGTACAAATAAGTGAAAATTACAGCCTACAGTTTTAGTAGAGATATATTT
Source organism: Diadophis punctatus similis (assembly GCA_023053685.1). Classification (NCBI taxonomy): domain Eukaryota; kingdom Metazoa; phylum Chordata; class Lepidosauria; order Squamata; family Dipsadidae; genus Diadophis; species Diadophis punctatus. The sequence goes on from JALIGW010000003.1 coordinate 143,031,675, forward strand.
CTTTCTTTCTTTGTGTACAAAAAGAGTAATGTTTGGATCATGACTCCATGTTTGCTATATTGTGGATCCCTGTGAATGCCTATGATAATGTTCCTATTTCACTTCCTATTTTATTTCCATGTTGTATGTAAACATGAAGTTAGACTACACAGGAGTGATATCATCTGTCACAATGTGATATAGCTACGGTGGCAGCATCTGGCACTTAAACTGTGGTAAGTCATCAAAACACTTAAGTATGTGCTTAACTTTAATTTATAATGAACATTTGACTTGAGTGGATGTTACACATGATTACATGAATATAAACAGTATAATCCAAAGACTTTAGAAGATAAGAGGTTATGCTATAGACTGCTTAACAGAGCTGAAAAGTACATGGTTTTATCACTTTATGAGGCTTGATTTTTTTTTATGGTGAGAAAGAATAATATCTCTTTATCCACATAAGAAAGAAGATAGAGAAAAAAAATGACAAAAAAGTAATTTTAAGTTGGAAAAAATATCTTACCAAATAAAACATATTCTGTAGTTCAATAGCATTCTTTAATCAAGTGGAAATTGCTCTGTGTTTTGCATCACATGGAAAGGCTACTGTAGATCAGGGCTGTCAAACTCCCAGCCTGTGGGCCAGATGTGTCACGTGCTGGCCACACCCATGTCTGGTTTAGCAAAGGGGGGGGAAGTCCCGATATGTCACATGATGCCGCTGTGATGAGGTGAGTTTGACACTCCTGCTGTAGATGAAAGCTGTCACAGCTTTGTGCATCTGGGCTGGGGAATTCTGGGAGTTGAAATTCACACTTCTTAAAGTTGCCAGATTTGAAAAACACTGATCTGCATCCACACATCACGCATATATCAGCTATTGTATGGAATTAATTTAGAAAGCAGGCCCCAATTACCATGTTCCAAACTTGGATCAAATAACAAAAACATACTGAATATGCAATCATGCCATTAGAAAAAGGTGACTTCACCTCTAGTAGACTTGCAACTGTGGGTGTCTTCCATGGAACTGAAATTCATGTAGACATAAGCATTAGAAAGAAGTCATCATATGGCATAATATCATTATACAATTGATGTGCAATCTAAAATTTATGTCAGTCATGAGATGAGACTGATGTAAATTATATATTTCACATAGGTTTCATGACACATGAGTTATCATTCCCCTCTTCCCTTTGCAAAGCTCCTGATGTTTGAAATATGTCATAATACCAGTGTGATTTAGACTTTGGGAATCAATTAACTTCTATGAGATAATTTTGTGAGTTGTTGAAAATTAGAAATCAAGATTTCTGTAAAAGTATTCATGATCCTGTGGCAAAGAGAAGAACCAACTTCAATTCTTGCTCTGTCAAAATTAAATACTAATAAAGAACCAGAATGGATGTCCTAGTTCCATGATGGCGAAACTATGGCACGCGTGCCAGAGGTGGCATGCAGCGCCTTCTCTGTGGGCATGTGAGCCATTGCCCCAGTTCAGCTCTGCCATGCATGCGCCTGCGCCTGTGCCTCCCGCTGGGGGTGTGGTGTGTGCAGGGGGCCCATACGTGCATGCACAGGGACGGGGCGCATGCACGGGAGCTACGCATGCATTACATTTTGGGGGTTCGGATGCACATGCACTTTGAGCACTCGGTCCGGAAAAGGTTAGTCATCACTGTCCTAGTTAATAAGATCAAATTGAAAGTAGCCACCCCAATCCCATTCACAAGATATCAACATCTATGAGAGTCTGATTCCACATCTACTGTATGTCCTAGGAATGCTGCTGGGCTGACTTCCCACGTTATGAAAAAAATAATAATTAAGCAATTATTCTATTCCATAGGTATCTCCTATACAGGTTGCCCTTGACTTACGACCACATTTGTTGAGTGAGTTTTGCCCCATTTTATGACATTTCTTGCCACAGTTGTTAAGTGAATCATTATAGTTGTTAAGTTAGTAACACGGTTGCTAAGTGAATCTGACTTTCCCATTGATTTTGCTTGTCAGAAGGTCACAAAAAGTGATCACATGACCCTGGGACACTGCAACCATCATAAATATGAGTTGATTGCCAAGCATCTGAATTTTGATCACGTGATCATGGGGATGCTACAAAGTGGTAAGTGTGAAAATGGTCATAAGTCACTTTTTCAGTGCCGTTATAACTTTGAACAGTCACTAAATGAATTGTTGTAAGGCGAGGACCACTTATATTATATCTGACAGGATAATTGTTTAATTCCCCCTAACTTCCCTTTTTTAGCATCTGAAAAAAAACACACACACCCTTCCCTAGTCTTACACAATTTGATGAATTTCTGTCTTGTTTCCTCAACATTTGCTGTGCTTCTGTGTACAGAGATGGTGCCACAGAGGGGCATGATGTTTTAAGTGAAGTATTTTTATTCACTGAAAAGGCCTGCATGGAACACACAAACAAACACACATATAGCATATGCATGCTTTCTTTTTATTCTTCCTCCAAGAATTATGTATTTTATCTTTTTTTTAAGATGAAAGGGATAAAAGGACCATCCCTTTGTGACCATCTGCTCACTGCATTCCTCCCAGCGCCCTGTGAGATCGCACAGAGTCGGCCTCCTCCAGGTCCTGTTAGCTAAACAATGTCTGCTGGCGGGTCCGTGGGGGAGGGCCTTCTCTGTAGCGGCTCCGACTCTTTGGAACCAACTGCCGCCCGAGATCCGTACTACCCCCATCTTACTGGCCTTCCGAAAAGAGCTTAAGACCTGGCTTTTCCGGCAGGCATGGGGCCAATGACCCGAAGATGTGGTCTTGTTAGATCGGCCCATGTATGCATGTTGGAGTGAAAGTTCTTTTTAAATAATGATTGTATTTCTTAATATGTTTTTAAAATTGTTTTACTGAATGTTGATTTTATACCTTACTGTGAGCCGCCCAGAGTCCCTCTGGGAGTTGGGCGGCATAGAAATTTTAATAAATTCAAATTAAAAGAACTAAGAGAAGTTGACCAGAGAGACAATGACAGCAGTCTCTTAAGATCCTTTCTATGATGCTCTCAGGCAGAAGGATTTAATCTCATCAATTCCCCTCTTCCGCCACTGTGAATGATTTCCCCTCCCTCCTTCAGGTACCAAAACAAAGTTATTGAAATGCATATACATTTGGTCTGTGGCCTCTTGGGGTCAAATATGCATTGACCACCCTTCAGAAAACTCAGGTGGCCGTTTTCCACATGCTAAATCATCAATCAAAGCTGTAAGCATGGGGATGAGCAAGGAAAGACAGCGGTACAGATTGTACAGATTGTTTAAAAGGCCTGGACAGCTGGCCTGCTTCAGGAGTTCCTTTCTAAGAATGTGGCTTTTGGCCTTCCGTGTTAAAAAGGAATTAAATTCAGAAGTTAGACACTATAGCACACCCGTACGTCTGTTCACTTTAGTGGATAAAATAGGCACAATTCGACCTGCTGGATCCACCCCCCCACTCTGACACTTAAGGTCACATCTCCTCAATGATAAAGGGGCCTGAAAGATACCTAACATTTGTGGTTTTTCATTTCAGACCATTTTTCCCCTGATCTTGATCTGTCAATAATTGATTTTTGTTGTGTGCGTGGTAGAAAAGGACAAAGAGGATACAGAACACCGGAAAAAGAATGGTAAAGATCAACATTACAAAGGGTGGCTTTTTTTTTTCAGAGAGAGAGAGAGAAAAGCAATATATGCTGTGAGGGGGGAAGGAAGCATAATTGAAATTCTCCTCCTCCTCCTGAATGTATCGTCTCTACCAAAGTCTATAAAATATATTCCAAACAATGTCGTGTCACAGTCTATATTCCAGTAACAAATGAGATCATCGGGTTCATTATATTTGCTTTTCAAGAAATTGTGAGCCTGGCTCGGCATGGCCAAAGAAGAAAATGTGATTGGAAGCAAAAAGGCATTATATCAATCAATCTCTCACCCAAACATCTGAAAATGGATGATCTCTACCAAATCCCACATTAAAACTCTAAATTTTGGAACAGGGGGAAAAACACCCCCATCTTATACAGGTAGTCCTCAATTTACAAAAGTTCACTTAGTATCCGTTCAAAATTACAACAGCGCTGAAAAAGGTGATTTATGATGGTTTTTCCACACAAATGACCATTGCAGCATTCACATACCCCATTTTCCCCAAAATAAGGCATCCCCTGATAATAAGCCCAATCGGGCTTTTGAGTGCATGGCAATAAGGCCAAGCGCTTATTTCAGGGTTCAAAAAATATAAGACAGGGTCTTATTTTGGGGGAAACATAGTAGTCACCTGATCAAAATTCAGATGCTCGACAGCTGAGTCATATTTATGACCCTTGCAGTGTTCTGGGGTCATGCGATCCCCTTTTGCGACCTTCTGAGAAGCAAAGCCTATGGGGAAGCCAGATTCACTTAACAACCTTGTTGCTAATTTAACAACTGCAGTGATTCACTTAACAACTGCGGCAAGAAAAGTCTGGGGCAAAGCTCAATTAACAAACATCTCACTTAACAATGGAAATGTTGGTCTCAATTGTGGTCGTAAGCCAAGGACTATCTAGACCAAAGCTATGCTGGCTGGAGAATTCTTGGAGTTGAAGTCCACAAGTCTTAAAGTTGCCAAGTTTGAAGACCTCTGATCTAGACTCAATAGATTTCTCATCAGAAATAAACATGCTGGAAGCAGGAAGAAAATCCAGGAACCTTAAAATACTTGCTTTCACAGTTCTTAATTACTTTACAAAAGGGTTTTACACATGTTGTGGTTTTTATTTCATCCAAAATCAAATGCATTATAATACGGCAGGTCTAATTGCTAAGCGACTCCAGAGATATGGAAAGGCAGTTTCATAGTGCCTGGACCCATGCTGATCTGATGATGTCTAGATGGAAAGTTACATTAATACAATAAAAAATCAGGCCAAATATAATTTTCAACTTGTTTATATTAATTTATCTTTTTTCCCCTACTTGTCGCTAGATTAGGATCTTAATCCGCATGCTCATGGTCACAACATTTTAAGTGGCTGGGAACCTCTGTGGAAGTTAGTTTTTCTCATTTGCTTTTCAGCTTCTTGGCAAGCATTTCTGCCTTAAGTGAGGTTTGATGTTTTTAAATAAGACCTTGACTCTAGTTGTTGGGAGTCAGGTGGTCTGCAAATTTCATAAAAAATAAAGAATTGTTTCGGTTCAGTTTTTAATCCTTGCTATTGTTTTAATTTCTGTTTGTTCACAATTTAGAATAGGAAAGAGCAATATATACTTCACTTCCTACTCAGCCCCAAATGTAAAATAGTGGGAATATCATTCTTAGGCATTTGAAAAGTTATACAGCTCTTAATTCAATGGGTGTTAATGCTGAACGATTAACTATCTGTAATCAATTAGTCCCAAAATCAATCAAACCTGGTCAGATTAGAGAATAATATAACATATTGTCTAAAATAAAATAGATACATAATAGTATATTATGTAAGTCCCTGTGGATTTTACTCCACTAGTCAATGCCAACTATAGGAGGCGGTATTCATCTCCATTTCAAGGCCATGGAGCCAGTGCTGTCCAAAGACATTTCCGTGGTCATGTGGTCAGCATGACATTACGGAGCACTGTTACCTTTCCACTGAAGTGTGTACCTGTTTATCTACTCACATTTGCAGGTTTTCAAACTGTTAGGTTGGCAGGAGCTGGGGCAAGAACAGGAGCTCACCCCATTGCTAATAATAATCTGCCTATTCCAAGTTCTTGCAAAGGACTTGATAGGTGGATAAAAATGCCAACTCCAGTGTGAACATCTGGCTGACTGTGTGACCAACCTCAGTAACTTGATGGTTGGGTTATGAGCAGGGGCGGGTTCCTAATTTTTTTACTACCACTCGGTGGGCGTGGCTTATTTTGTGGGCGTGGCTTGCCCGGGTGGGCGTGGCTTCTCGGACTGCTGAAGGGAGGAGAACTGAGATAGGTCCTGCTGCCCATTCCCACTCCCCTCAGCAGCTCGAGAAGCCTCGAACGTGCAAAAATGCCTAGGATCATCACCGCACGTTCGTGGCTTCTCGGACTGCTGAAGGGAGGGGAATGGAGATAGCTCCTGCCGCCCATTCTTTCAGTGTCTCATACACTCCCTCAGCCATCCTCCCCTGCTTGGACTCACTGTGGGGTAGGAAGGCAGTGCATGAGCAGTGCCGGAAACTCGGCTTCTGGGCATGCGCAGAAGAATTTTTAAAAAAAAAAATGGCGGCGCCCAGGCACCGGCAACCGACCTCACCGATACTTTGACGTCACCAGCGGGCCGCTACCGGTGCTATAGAGTGGACCACACTGGTAGGAACCCACCACTGGTTGTGTGGCTTGGTTGGTGCGAAGAGGATGAGAGCTATGCCAGAGGTTCAAACCATAACGGACAGGTCACATCAGAGAAGCCAGGGACTCAATAGGTGGACAAAAATGCCAAATATAATCTAAACATCTGATTGACTGTGCAACCAACCATAACCAACAAATAACAAATACTCTATTGGTTCGGGGCAATTCCTTCTCTTTCCTGACAAGGTTCTATTCCTTTGTTGCCCAGCTATTTTTTCCCCCCATGAGATAGAAAGAATAAATGTCCACAGAAAACAGTAGGAAACTCTGGATTTTTCACTCTTATCTAATAAATGGAATTTCTGTCCAGTGCTAAATAAACTTGGAAAGTGCATCATCCAACAATGGAATAGGATAAAGTAAGGTGGTCTTTTCCCCCTTAAGTTAAATCTTTAAGGTTAACGTTGTTTGGATGCTGATTTCTTTTTTTAAAGGAAATAATCTTGCAGTAGGAGGCTTAATCTTTTAAGGCTTTGAATCTTTAGAATACTGTATTTACTGTAGGAACATTTATACCTAACTAATACACTTGCTCTAAGAAGGATTGTAAAGAGATTGCCGTTCAGCTCAGTTATACCTGCTTACTATTATGCTCCCATAAGACATTGTGATTGTTTTACCATGTTCCCACAAGATGGAACTTTTTCCAGTAGACACAAGTTAACTCTCTTAGTGTTCATCACCACAGAGGACAATATTCATCCCTACACAAAGAGTCCCCATAGGCCCTTTTCAATTTAATTCTTTCCTCCCAAATTAATACTTCTGATGGAGGTATATAGGCCTTTGCTTGGGGCTGAATATCACCCAGCGAGAGAACATATCATTATGAAAGGAAGTGAGGCAAAAAGAGGCCCCCAAACAGCTCTTAAGTGCTTCTTCCTACCCCTAAATTGAAAGTGTCTGAAAAAGCAAAGAACAATAAAGGAAATAATCTCTCTTTCAATAATTGCTGTTGCTCTAATTGCTTCTTTGTACCCCAAACACTGAGGAACAGAAAAGAGAGAAGTCTGGATGGACATGAAATGCAAAAAGGAAAATGAAAGAGTGTAAACTTCACTTGGTTAGAGCTGTGAGGTTAAGAAGGCAGAGGGCTGAATTTGGACCGCACATTGTTTTATGCTAAATTAGCAATTATTTTCAGGGTGAAGTGGTTGTCTAAGGTTGTAGTCCTATGCCCAATAAGCCCTGTTGAACTGTTTACTGATAATTAGAGCTATTTCATTTGGAAGAGGAGATATAAATCTGGACTAGAAATTGCTTTCTCTCCTGTTAATGGTTACTTTTAGAGCGAATTCTTAGAATATTGCAATATAAATGAAAGAACTGTCCAGTTTTTGCTTGAAGATATCCAGCAAAGGACAGTCTACCACCTCACTAGATAACTGATCCACTATTGAGCTACTCTGTTAAACATCCAAACAAAATTAGCTATTGGCTGCTGTCTATAGTTGATTTAGCCTCATCTGAAAACCGTTGTATAAAGCCATGTAATACTGAGATGGGAGGGAGTTGCATTAGCATAATTATTGGCAAACCAAAGCAACACATAACTGAAAAGCGTCATGCCCAGTTTTAAAGACAACCCCTCCCCAATATTGTAACATCAGTTATTACAATTATGAGATATAGCAGTTTTCTTGTGATTTGTGTTATACATTTTGGCAATAAAAACCAGAATATGTTTCTTGCTATCCCTAAATTTTGTTATTTGAATCCCTCAAATACAAGATTTGCTTTGAAATGTCTGAATGCATTTCCGAGCAGATAGCCAGCCTTGTGAAGTATTCCATCTCTTCTCTTTTTGTCAAGCCACATCTCCTCCTCGCTCCCACAAACCCAAATAACTGAAGAAACAGGCACCTTCTTTGGCTGTCCTTTTATCTTGGCACAATTCTCTATGACTCTTCTCCCAAAGGTTTTCCTAAAAGGCAACTGGACATCCTTGTTTTTATTCCTTTGAAAGTTAGAACTGAAGAAATTCTTGGATAAGAAGCAAAATGTTTTCAAAAGGAAAATAAAACTCCAGAAAATCTAGTTGGGTTTTTGAACTGTTCTAAGTTGTACCCATATCTGTAGATGCATGGATATGTTTAGAGGTAAAATTCATGTTTGATAAGTTATAACATATTCAAAATTTTGGATGGATCAGACCAAAGGTCTGCAGAATTTCACATTTGCTCACTTGGTAGACTGAAATGAATCAAACCAACAGCCTCACTGCTGTTACTTGCTGGCAATTGCTATTCTTTTGGTATACTGAGGCTAAACCAGGAAATCCCAATTCAACTTCTGAGAAGAATATCTGAGAAGAATAGCAACTGAATAGATGATTATCTATTTTTATTTATTAGAGTTTTTATCTTGCCTTTATTATTTTTATAAATAATACATTTATAATTATTGAGTTATACTCAATGTAATTCTTGAGTTATTTTATACATAACTCAAGGTGAAGATACCTACTCTTTCTTCCCCACCAAAACAACCCTGTGAGGTGGTTGGGATGAGAGAGAGGGACTGGGCCAAAGTCACCCAGCTGACTTTTATGGCTAATGCAGGATTAGATCTCACAGTCTCCACACTTCCATCCTGGTGCCTTAACCACTAGATCAAATTGACTCTCACGCCTTCTACCTAGCAAGTATACCCAGGGGCGGGTTCCACTTACCTTTCATGACATTTCGTGTGTGCCCGCTTGCTATGCTCATGTGCGTGCGTGTCCCGCCGCACGATTCTACTTCCGTGCATGCGCAGAAGGAAATTTGAAGCTGAAACACAGCTGAGAATCTATCCAAACCAGGAAAAAAGTGCCGATTCTACTTCCGCGCATGCGCAGAAGGACTTTTCAAGTCAAAAAAAGATGGTGGCGTGCATGGACCAGAAAAGACGGCACCGGAGCTGTCACGCCTAAATTGCATCATCAGCGGGCTGCTACTGGCGCGCCAGCACCGGACTGCACTGGTAGGAACCCACCCCTGAGTATACCAAATAAAACGGAAGGTGATTCTTCTCCCCTCCCTCTGAATCTGACTAATAATTTAAATGAGTAAACATGTTTTATGGACCAATTCCATGTATAAGAAAGATTTAAAAAAATGTTTGAAAAAGTTTGTTCAAATGAAAGCAGCTCCTGTAATAGCACATCACAGTCACCTGGTGAAATGATATAGAAAATCGGTATGTGCAAGGTGGAAAACTTTTCCTCTGATGCCAAAACTGAATGATCAGTACTCCAGGGCAGCTGAACGATGCACAGATTCCAAATCTAGCACCTGGGTGGCAGGTTTGTCTGTGCCACTGCTGTGCCATGGGCAGAACATGCCAGATTCCCAGCTGCTTTATTTCAGGAGGGTAGGAAAAAGTATTGAACCAGGATATAGGTCCATGATGCAATTAACAAGGTAACATTGGCAAAAGAGTAACCACATCTCCAAGGGTTTGTTCTGTTTGTTCTGAAAAATAAACGAGCAAACAAAAACAAAAGTTCAGTGTAGCATAGCCAGCAAAACATAAATATTGCAATGCCCAGAATTCTGGAACTTCCTTGTACAAACAAACAAACAAACAAACAAACAAACAAACAAACAAACAAACAAACAAACAAACAAACAAACAAACAAACAATTTCATTTATATTCCACGTTACCTCCATGGAGCCCAAGGCACTGAATCTGCATGTGATGTGCTACCCAGACAGCAATCAGATATACATGCCTTTTAGATCACATCTTGGTTCCAAAGTTACATTTCTTTTTAATTCGATGCAGCTTTAATCCATTGTCCAAAACTGTCCTGTTAACTAATGGAGGATGAGAATAAATCAATATCATACGTATACCTCTTCTGATCGTCCTCTCAGCAATTTTATATAGTGCAATTCTAATCCAACCTCTCTCTATAAGAGTACGTCATAAGTCCCCCTTTTTCTATAATCTATACTAAGAGCACAAGTCATAAAATCATTTTCTTTTATATGCAAAAAGTCCACCAGGAGGTTCTAGTCATTGATGAATGTCAATAATGACATTCCCTAATCAAAGAAGTCAATTTGACTATCTCAGAAAGTTCTGTCAATTTTACCAACCATCCCTCTATGGTGGCTAATGCCAAATCTTTTCTTCTTTATTCATGCAATAATCTCTTCGTGCTTTTTCATGATTTCTGATCCTTTATTTCCTTCTTTCTATTTTTTTCTTTTTTCCATTTATTATATTTTTTCTTTGAATGTATTTCTTATACAGTATATGTAAAGTATTTTAATAAAATTATTTTTTTATAAAAGAGAATACAGAAATGATCTATATACCCTTCAATGCATTAGCATGTTTATAAATTAGTTTTAGCGGTCACACAAGCTGTTGGCATTTTTTGAAAACTAAATTTGTGACTCTTTTTAGCTAAACCTTCCGCAGCTTATTTGTTCTGCAGGTCTGCTTGGCTCAGAATTCAGAGAGTTGAAATCCAAGTATATTGTTGGTTTGTTAGGTTTTAGAAGATTGTGTTATCTTAGTCTCCCTTTTTTCCCACTAGAAATTATTACCATTAAGTACATTTTAAAATCAGTTTAGGATTCTATATACCATCAAAACTCTCATTGTCGTGACTTTTAACTGGGTGAAGTGATGTATCATAGGTCAATAAATTTTGAGCCAAGGAACCAGTGGTGGGATTCCAAATCTTTTCCTAGCGGTTCTATGAGAGCGCTCTTTGCGCATGCACTCTTTGCATGCGCTGCACTCAAAGACCACCCTCGGTGTCAGTGCTGGTGAGCTGAGCTGTTGTTTAGCTCAGCTGAGGTGCGGCAATCTGCTCTGCTGCACGGAATCAGCTGAGCTAAAAAACAGGGGAATATAGGACAGGGAACGGCGGGGGCGGGAGGGCGGGGCCAGCCAGAGGTGGTATTTGCCGGTTCTCCAAACTACTCAAAATTTCCGCTACCGGTTCACCTGAACCGATCCGATCTGGCTGTATACCATCTAGGCAAGGAACCTTAAATGAGATAACTTATAGAATGAATCCAAAATCTGAGACTCTTGACTCTTGAGGGAATGAAAGTTGAGAAGGTTGTGGCTACTTCAGTGCTACTGGGCTGCTGCTGTGTTGCTCTGATCTTCATTTTCAATATTCCATGGTAGTTTCCTAGCTAGTCTTTCAATGCTTTGCTTCCTCCTCCACCCAGGATCAGCCACTCACCTGCCTAGTAGAAAGAAAAGGGAAGGGGAACCAGTTTGGCCTAATGATTAAGACATCAGGCTAGAAAGTAGTAGACTGCGAGTTCAAGTCCCCCCTCACTCATGAAAGACAGCTGGTGACTTTGGGGCCAGACACACTCTCTCAGCCCAACCCATCTCACAGGGGGAAAATAGGAGGAAGAAGTTGTGTTGGATATGTTTACCACCTTGAGTTATTTGTAAAATAAATAAATAAATAAATGTGGGATCAAATAAAGGGATGAGAAGGGGAAGGGAAAGGAGGATTTTGATACTGTCTGCTATCATCTTTCCACAATCAACTCAAGGGTAAAGCTGGCAGGAAGTCAGAATTGCTCTTGTCCCACTGCTTTGTCCATGTCTATTCTGTTTCTCTGTTTAGGTAAGGAAATAGCTATGAAACAATGACCTAATGGGGCATGGGTTATCTAGTAAACCATAGATAAGTAGGGCTTCAGTTTGAAGGTAGTGGTAATTTTCCACATGATGACATTCCTGCTTGCTGCCCTACATTAATAGAGCTCACTCTGACTCTTCCTGACTTCCAAACCAATTACAATTCTAAGTCTCAAAATAGCTTCAGATTACTGCTGTGTCTGAAATTCTGATGGTTCATTTTACCTCAAGTTTCCCTACTCATATCTAGATCTTTCTTCACGTCAGTTTCTCTGCCTTGGAGGACTGCTTCTCAATGTGAAATTGCCTACTTCCGGTGTTTCTCTTTTGGCCCTTAATTTATCCCATCTGTGAATAATCTCAATAAAATCTACTCGAGGCCTGAGATTTTTCCCATTCATTTGTGCCAGAAATAAAGCCAACGAGGTTCCCTAGTGCCTCACCCTCCTCAGTAAACTGTATGGCAGCATCAGCATCTACGGGTTGTGCTTTCCTTGGTGACGACAAGAAAGCCTTGCAGCTGTGCGGCAGCAGCAACAGCAGCAACCTTGTGAAATGAGATTCACACTCTGCTCGGTTGTCAGTGGGGTGGCCATGTATGATTCAGCCCGTGTTAAATCAAGAAAAGGAGAAGGCACGCCAAGCCATCACCTCTTACAAACCCTAAGTACCCCCTTTTGACTGCCACTGCTTTGCCGAAAATAATACATTTAGTCATTTGTCATAATTATAAGAAGCCCAATGACATGGAATGCGGGCCCGCCTTTTAATGCTGCCAAGACTGTTATAATACAGCCAGCAGGGGACTGCCGCTGTGAGCAAATCACAACTGTGGTGCCAGTTAAATTCCAGCCGAAAGGTCATACGTGACCTTTGTGAGCAGTTCATCGCAAATGATTGATCTGCCAGCAACAAAACTAATAATTACACAGCACTTCATTTCCATTCATCTCAGTAACATGAAACTTATCCCAGTGTGAAGGACCCAAGCCATGGAGGAATAAATTGGCGAACCATAAACCTACTAAAATCCCACAGGTGCATCTCCAGCCATGTTTTGTCCCCCTAAACTATCTATAGGCTTCCCCAAATCTACCAGCATACTGAATTTATTATTTTAATCTTTCCTTTGATAACCCTGATTTTTAGGCTGCCTATATTTGGTGACATATGCATAGTAGTGCAGTGTGAATGTGTGCTTGGGGGTATCTGATGAATGGGTTTCTTGCAGCTTGCATCGCTGGATCTATTTATGTATAAAATAGCTTTCGGTATTTAAAACAAACTCTGCAAAAACAAAAATCTTACCGCATATGTGCATGCCGAGGAATGACCCCAGCAAAGAAGCCAGAATCCTCTCCTGATTTCAGGATGATAAATTTGAAGTCTAATGTATCATTCCCAGGAGATTCTTGATATTTGACATAAATCTCAGTAGGGAAATATTTATTGTACATTAGCATCAGTTATATCAGAGAGAGGAACCATTTCAGTGCAATGGGAAATTAAACAAGCGACTAAACAGATCAATGGCAGCTTTCAGGACACTCCTGTAATTCACTTGAGACAGCTGTATGCACCATGGACAGCTGACTGAGGCGACAAGGGAAATTCTCTGCATGATTTCCCTCCCACCCCTTGCTCAACAACAACAACAAAACAACAAAGAAATAGCAGTCAATTTTTGTTTTCTATGAAATACCACAGAGAGCACAGACAAATCTTAAATCCCCTGGTTAAGTGCGTATAACAGCATGGGAACTTATTCTAAAATTCCCATTTCTTCTTTTTAAAGAAAAGCAAAAGCAAAAACCCTACAGGGCCAAAGAAAAGATTCCATGTAAAACTCAGTTAATATGTATGTATGCATGCATTTGTGCATACAGATTTACGTTTTTGTTCTTTTGGAAGCTGCTGAACGATAGCTGGTGACGCTGCTACGTTGATCACTTCTTAATGAAAGAGGGACGTTGTACCTACATTTTCTCAGCTTTGTTGTGAATCCTTTGGATTTTGCAGACAAGGCATGTGTACACTATAACATTTAGCACAGCCTCGCTACGTGAGTAGCTCATTGTTCTCATGTTCTATCCAAACTTGTTCAAGAAAAGTATTTTCGTTTTTTTTTTCTTGTACATTGCTTTCAGGCCAACATAAAACATATTTATTTAATAATTTTTTTCAAATAAGTCAAGGTGGAACACAACAACCCTGCAAGGGGTCTTCGGCTGAGAGAGAGAGAGAGAGTTACTGGCTCAAAGTCACCCAACTGGCTTTCATGGCTGAGATGAACAAATTTGTTTGAATATTACCTGGTATAACAACAGGTAGTACTTTATATTAGTTAAGCTGAAATCAATAAGCTTCTGTGATTCCAATTATCATACAATTCTACAATTCTACAATAGAGCCAATGTGGTGCAGCGGTTAGAGTGGGGTACTGCAAGCCACTTTAGCTGACTGTGATCCGCAGGTCAGCGGTTCAAATCTCACCGGCTCAAGGTTGACTCAGCCTTCCATCCTTCCGAGGTAGGTAAAATGAGGACCCAGATTGTTGGGGGCAATGTAAATATACATTGCTTACTGGTGTAAACCGCTTAGAGAGTGCTTGCACTGTGAGGCGGTATATAAATGTCACAAACAAACAAACAAACAAACAAACAAACAAACAAACAAACAAACAAATAAATTCAACCCTTCTAGAGAACCCCAGATCCAGGAAAGTTGCTCTTCAGCATTTAATTGAAGCTCTATGGGCTTTAAAACTAATTTCTGTTTACTCTTAAGATACTAAGATAGGCTATCCATGCTCACTTATGAAATTTAGTACCAGTATCATAGGTCAAATGGCATGCAGAAAAATTGCATTTTTTTCTAGTTTCAAGCAATTAGTCCAAAAGTAGTTTCCAAGCAAAGCATGATGACCTTGTAGCAGGGGTGTCAAACTCAATTTCATTGAGGGCCGCATCAAGGCTGTGGTTGACCTCGGTGGGCTGTGGCCGACTGGGTGGGTGTGGCCAACTGGGTGAGCGTGGTCAGCTTGACACCACTCCCTGGGCATGGCGACTGGGTGGGCGTGGCTGACTGAGTGGGCGTGGCCAGTTTGATGCTATTCCCCAAACTGCTGGCATGTTTCCTCTTCATATTGGGTAGACCGAGCCGAAGCCACGCTGACCCGATATTTCCTCTTCGCATTGGGTAGACTGGGCTGAAGCAACGCGGGTTGACCCCTTACATTTTCTAGTTGGCCAGATCTGGTCCACAGGCCTTGTGTTTGACCACCCCTGCCTTATAGGAAGAAGAGATTTGGTTAAATTTGGCCTGTTCTCTGTCTCCTTTGCAGCTTCTATGCAGCATCACACCACATTTTTCTTAGAGCTAAATGGAAGGTATAATCTATGAAAAAATATTATCTTTTTCCTTCCACACGATAAGAAATTTCCAGTGGATCATAGTTCTCTCTGGCAATGGAAGTAACTCTAGTATTGATGGATGATCTTTTCCAGTGGTGGGATTCAAATTTTTTTACTACCGGTTCTGTGGACGTGGCTTGGTGGTGTGGTGTAGTTTGGTGGGCATGGCTTGGTGGGCATAGCAGGGGAAGGATACTGTAAAATCTCCATTCCTTCCCCACTCCAGGGGAAGGTTACTGCAAAATCCCCATTTCCTCCTGATCAGCTGGGACTCAGGAGGCAGAGAATAGATGGGGGTGGGGCCAGTCAGAGGTGGTATTTACCGGTTCTCCAAACTTCTCAAAATTTCCGCTACCAGTTCTCCAGAACTGGTCAGAATCTGTTGAATACCACCTCTGATCTGAGTTTAGCATCATATTAGCTGCCATCCAATCTAGTCACACGATGTCGGACTTGGAGCATCGTTTGCCACATGATTAAACAGAAGGCTGCAGACTGTGGGAACCTGGGAGGGGGGATTGCATGAGAGGGCAACTTTAGACATAACACATTCTTAAGTCCTCAAGGTCATCCTTTGTCCAGCACCTGCCCGGAAACTGGGAGAAGAACGGCCATGCAGGCAGAAGATGAGTGGACAACGTGACCCAGTTGGGGGTGTGGGACAAGGGGTGCCAACTTCCTACTGGGGGGGGACTTGGGGGAAAGTCAGATTCGGGTTTCTCCCTGGATGTGCCAACAGGGCTTCAGCATTAAATTGGAACTTTGGTGATCCCTTTGCCTTGGACTCTGATTTCTGCTAGAATGCTATTTGGAACCCTGACACTTATGCTAACTCACAATTTGAAAACAATTACACATGTGCTTTCAGTGAAAAGGGTAATTATTTTTTATTGTCTATAACATTTACATATTTTAGAAGAATTTCGAACACCTCCATTGTAGCCTAATTCTCTTGAATGTCACAATGCATTTAAAGTTTTGGCACTGATATTGATCTGAAGAACAATTCAGCACTTTTGCAAGCATTTACTGACATAGCCAGAAACTTCACTTATTTCATAAAGACAGGGTTCATAGGACACAAATGTGGCTCAACATAGTGACTATTTTTTTTAATGCTCGTGAACTTAAAATGTTGAGCTTGCTTGATGAAAATTACAAATTATATAACTGTAGAATTGCACTTTTTGATATATCTGCAGAATTTAATCAAAGCATATTATAAAGGAGCTTATGTTTTTTTTACAGATGGTTTAGCTTCCTTTGTTTTATCTTACATGCCTATAACATCTTTGGATTCTTTTTATTAAATTCCATTGGGGCACTTTTCAGGAATGGAAAATTGTGAGAGATTTTAGAACACTTGACAATCATTTGAAGGCAGAGGTCCCCAACTCCTGGGCCATGGCCTGGTGCTAGGCCACAGGCCATTTGGAACCAGGCTGCACAAGTGGCAGGCTACACAAGCTTGTACATGAAGCTTCATTTGCATGTGTCCGCCGCTCACTCAAATGGAATTGTGCACGCTGATCTGCCACTTGCACATAAGTATTTTCTCTCCACCGCCCCACCGCCAGTCTGCAAAGCTGGAAAGGTTGGGGACCAGGGGTGGGTTCCTCCTGGTTCGGACTGGATCGCCCAAACCGGTAGTGACCCACTGGTGATGTCACTATCGGTGACGGTCCGTGCGCTCCGCCATCTTCTTTGGGGGGGTTTTGGTGAATTTTTCCCCTTCCGCTGCTTGAAAAGAGCCTTCCCGCCTGCCCGCGGGTTAGTACTGACCTTTATTTCTTTGCTCAAAGCACAGCTGATGAGCGTCTCAGCTGTGTTTCGGGCTGATTCCTGCTTCTGAGCATGCGCGGAAGCCAAATTGCACGAGGGGATGCACACATGCGGAATGTCGCGATTCGAACCGGTGGCGAAGGTAAGTGGAACACACCCCTGTTGGGGACCACTGTTTTAAGGGATCATGGTCATCAGCCAGTTTGATGATCAAAGTGGGATGATTGTCCATTTTCAAAATAAAGATTTAAATTTAACTTGGACCCAAGCTGAATTCACTAGGGGTGGGGGGAAATCTCATTAATTTCAGTTGAATTTATTTGTTATGCTCACAATCAAGGCCTCAGGCTGTTGCTTCGAATGTTTACTAAAGGGTTACGGAAAACACTCCAAAAGATAATAAAAGCAGAAAAGTAACGATAGTACTGGGATTTGAATGATGTCGAATAGCACATATGAAGACAGTTGTGATAAATTTGCAAAAAGATTTTCTCTCTCTCTTTTGAGGCTATTTCTCTTTTTATACTTTCCCTGCATCAGTTTTATCTCCAGCCATCAAGTTGTATTTTAATTCAGAAAAAAAGAGCTGGTGTTCTTAAGTTACTGTTTACTAGTAAAAGAATCCCCATCCTTGGCAGATGTTGCTTCTCTTAAACAGTCTATAAGGAATAAAATCAACCGCTTTATGTTGTAATGACATTAATTCTCTAAGAGGATTCAGAACCAAACCCGACATTCTTCTCTTAAGTCTTTCAACTGTGTTTTGATACAGTATCGCAGCATAAAGAATCTGGACAAATTCTATACCTGATGAATAAAAAGGACAAATTATTCGTACCATAGAGTGCAACATCAAAGCACAGCATGGTGAGGTAAGGAGTGAATTAGGGGCATTTCCTGGGATTTTGTTTACTTAACACATAATTTTAATTTTGTGCTCTCTGAGCTTGTTTGTTCTCTTGCAGACGTTTCATTACCCAAACTAGGTAACATCATCAGTGCTAGTAAGGAGTGTGGTTTACTGTCAGGTTATATTCTAGTGGCTTGTCCTGCTTGCCTTTTAATATTGTGGCTGTATAGGATTTCAGGTTGAATTCCAAAATGGAGCTTCAGGCATACTGCAGCACATGTATTCATTTATCAAATTTCTATACAACCTATATCATCTAAATCAGGGGTCTCCAACTTTGGCAACTTTTAAGACTTGTGGACTACAATTCCCAGAATTCCTCAGCCAGCTTTGCTGGGTGAGGAATTCTGTGAGTTGAAGTCCACAAGTCTTAAAGTTGCCAAGGTTGGAGAGCCCTGATCTAAATGACTCTGGGCAGATTACAAACAACATAACATACATACATATCTACCGTATTTTTTGGAGTATAAGACGCACCTTTTTCCTCCCTAAAAGTGGCTGAAAATTTGGGTGCGTCTTATACTTCGAATGTAGCTTTTTTTTTCCAGCCTTAACTAGGTGCTAACAGATCTTCCCAGCTCTTACCTTGCAGGCTTTTTCATTGTTACTCTCTCAGAAGAAGGTTTTTTTTAAGTCCTAACCAGGGGATAAAATAATGTGCTGAAGCTGACCAGACTAAGGATGCTAGCCAGATGAATACCTGGTAGGAAGATTGTTTTCCCCTATTTTCCTCCCCCAAAACTAAGGTGCGTCTTATACTCCGGTGAATCTTATACTCCAAAAAATATGGTAATTCCCATATGTCCCTCCCTTTTCCTGAGATTGTGTGACTGCTCTTCAGAGCTTTTATGTCACCTGGAGAAAAAAAACAAGGTTGTAAAAATGTATTATATTCACTTTCTGAAACATCTTTTTGCACTACCTGGACTGAGTTTGTTTTTATGTATTGAATTTTGGATGCTTGTGATTAAAAGCGATTAAAACAAAGCCAAAAACCAACAAATGAAAAATTTTTGTACAAAAATAATTTAATTTGACAAACAAGCTGAAATTTTTAAAAGATGGTACCTTGGCCAAAATTCTTTCAGTAGCTGAGGAAAACCATTATAAACAAGAATAATAAATCCATTCATTGAGTTCAGATTCATCGGATTTATAGACATATAAAAAAATCTTGAGGAGAAATGTCATGGATAGTCGCGAACTACTGGCTAGAAATTGTCAGGGATAAAATAAGCTCTTTCCCCCCCTTGGGACTAAGTTGTTTTTAACTTGATAACTTTTGTGGCAATCCAATAACAATATTCCCAGCAATATCTCTGGATGGAGAAAAGAGTTGGACTGTTATTTCGGGTTCTTGGTTAAAGAGCAGGTAGGAGCTATGGCCAGATAGGACTTTGCCTAGAGTTTTCTGCAGATCAAAAGAATCCAATTCCCAAGACTATCTTTCAAGGCCTGGGATATACATTTCTCAAATAAAATCATAGCTTCATTGATCAGTAACTTCTCAAGACTCTTTATTCTCTCATATACTTCTGGCAGAGCAGAAAAACAAACTGCAGGTGATCCAGAAGTGGTAGATTGAAAGGGCAGATAGAAAGGTTAGCTGTTTCTACTACCTGCTGTGTAAAGAAGTAGAAGTACACCTTGTGTTCATTTTATCTACTAATGCTGCTCTTCTATTTAGGCATTCAATTTTGTTCAAATCCTTCTAGAAACATTATTCTCCCCCGAGGTCATACTGCGAGCTCTCCTGAGTCCTACACAGCATCTTCACAACTTTCTGTGAAGTTGATATCTCCGCAGTGACAGGCAGGTAATCCCCCCCCCAAAAAAACTCGTACTCTGAGCAGAACTCAAGATCTTTTCTTTGTTTTAACTTTTATAGTAAACTAACAAAAGAAAAAAAATCTGCCCTAGAATTACTCTCCTGTAAAGAACTTTGAAACTCAAGGTGTTTATGGAATTGCTGAACTTTAATCTAAGTAACGTCTGCTACTGCCTAAATCCAGACGTGTCTACTCAAAAGCATCTTATGCTGAATTCAATAAAGCATATTCTCAGGGAAGGGTGTTTATAATTCTCTCTCTCTCTCTCTCTCTCTCTCTCTCTCTCTCTCTCTCTCTCTCTCTCTCTCTCTCTCTCTCTCTCTCTCTCTCTCTCTCATCTATCTATCTATCTATCTATCTATCTATCTATCTATCTATCTATCTATTTCTATGGCTGCAGTCTTATGCAAATTTACTTGAAAATAGGACTGTTCAGTAACATTAGCCATCAGAAATGACGTAAGCCTAAATTTCTCTAAATTGAGCATTTTGTGACTCTTCGTGGCACTTGTACTGTGTTGCTTTTAATTTTTTTAAAAAATTAAACACCTTTAAACAGTCAAGTGGGAAAGGAGAACTGGTAGCCACATTGCTAGCCATAGGCACCATATTGAAAATAGTGGAATTGTATTATTTCCATAACAATTAGGCTCCAAGGAATTTGATGACTGGATCAGGATCTTGCTAAATTGTTAAGAAATTAAATCTTAATCAGAATAATAATAGTGCACTCTACAACGTGGAGACCATTTTGAAGCACTTAGTGCAATATTTGGACACTTAAAATTTAAATATATACCCAACTATTCAACTAAAAACAAATCCCAAATAATGATATTTTTCTCTGCTGACTGTTTGCTTAGGCAACTTTGTCACAACATCTGTTATAACATAATCTAATTTTCCATTCAGGAATATGGTTCCCTTTATCCTCTATTCCTATACTTGATTGTACTTAATTGTTTTGCACTAAAAGAAATAACCACGACCACTCCTCTCAACAGCCCAGCAAACAGGTGAACTAAATTCCTGATCACACGGGGAGTTTTGGTGGGAGTTTCTGTTTAGCGCACATCCTTCCTGAACAATCCTTGTTGGAAATACAAGTTCACTTCTTGAGAGAAAAGCTCATTAAAAAACTAGCAGATCTCAGTGGTTTTATTGCAAACCAATCAACCTGAACCTGTAAAGGAGTCTGACCTCACCCAGATTCATGGGTCTTCTATTTTTGACTTTACCTGCCGGTGATAAGAATTGATTTTAAAGGCTCTAAAATTAGCTCTGTACATCAAAGAATTGTTATAACATGTCTCTGTACCGTTCCAGTTTTACAGGTTTTTCTGTTCACTGTGTGCTCCTTAATTGAAAAAGTGTAACCCTCAAATCCAGAAATGGGTGACCGAGTTAACTCTGCAATGGAAAGATCACTAGAAAATTGATTTCCATGAGAGAGGTTGTTTTCACATAAGGCAGAGAGAAACTTGAGGGTAATTCTCATAAAGTTAACAAGGTCACTTTAAGTGTAGCCTGTTCTGTTCTTTCTGTAACTTATCTGAGACAAGATGGCTTCTCCAAGTGTAATTTGGGGGTATCTTTGACTTAATGCCATGCCCTCACTTAGTGTGCCTTATGCAACCAAGTCACCTTTTATACTGTAAGATAAAATAGTAGAAATTAGTAAAACCACTACAGGATTCATGAATGTTTGAGTACTGACAACCGTAACACCAAATAAAAAGCTCTGAACTGCATTTATTTATTTATTTATTTATTTATTTATTTATTTATTTATTTATTTATTTATTTATTTATTTATTTATTTATTTATTTATTTATTTATTTATTTATTTATTATTCGCACTATATGAAGGTTGCAATGTTACTAATTCTGCGCAATGGCTGAATTCTTCTGGCCTCTTCAACGCTGCCAAACTAACTCTTCAACGCTGCCAAACAGTCCTGAGCTGCATAAACAGAGGGATACAATCAAGGACCACAGAGGTCCACTCTATAGTACCACTCTATAAAGCCTTGGTCAGACCACACCTAGAGTACTGCATCCAGTTTTGGTCACCACACTACAAAAAAGACATTGAAATTCTAGAGAAAGTGCAGAAGAGAAACTCTAGAGAAAGTGCAGAAGAGAGCAATCAACCAATGAAACAGCTTGCCAGCGGAGGTTGTGAGAGCCCAAACACTTGCGACCTTCAAGGAGAGACTGGACTGCCATCTGTCTCAAATGGTGTAGGAACTCCTGCTTGAGCAGGGGGTTGGACTAGATGACCTACAAGGTCCCTTCCAACTCTAATAATAAATCTAAATCTAATTCTAACAAGACCCATGCAATATATTCATGTTTTGAACTGGGGTATATTCACTTAATTGCGCCCAACGGTACACTTTGTGTAATGTTTGGTGGTACCGCTACATAATTTTAAACGTAGGCATTAATAAATGTCCAGGGCTGCGTTTTAAAAAATAATTTCCTGTATATTACTTCATTTATATTTACATTTACATTATAAATGTTCTGTTCTCTCCCACATGCACACTATTGTTTGTTTTTATTGCTCTTTCTGTTTTCCACATACTTTTTTGAGGGTTGGGAAGCAATGCCAATATTGAGAGAAAGAAGGAAATTATTTGAGTAAAGAGGCTTCCCCCCAACCCCATTCAGTTGTGTCCATTTCTCAGAGACTACCTCAACAAGTCCCTGCAGTTTTCTTGCAAAAGGTTTTCCGAAATGATTTATCGTTGCCTCTTTTCTAGGGAAACTGAGAGAAACTGACTGCTCCAAGATCACCCAACTGGCTTCATGCCCAAGATGGGACTAGAACTCACAGTCTCCTGGTTTTTAGCTGGATGACTTAACCACTACATCAGGTGACCCTCTTTAAAATTTTAAACTCACTCAAATCATAGAAATGATGATAAGAGGAATAGAGTTTGATTCTGCTGTCCTGATGCATTTACAGTATATATGTAGGCACAACTAACAAATATGAAAGTAAACATCTGCCAACATGTCTGATTCAGACAGATATTGTCATCACAATAAAGTCTGACATGTCCATACTGGTCTAGATGATGATGTAGATATTTATGCCATTATCCCATCTGCTGCCCGCTCTCTGGGTTTGTTAGGGTGGATGGCTATGGACGTGGAGATGGCTTCAAGGTCTAATCCTAGTAGCAGAATATCAGAGCCGTAAGCACATTATTAATAACTATGACATAGCTTGGTTTTTAACAGGACACTGAATTTCATTTTGTATTTTTAAAAATCTGGGTGAGCATTAATACTGTATTACCTGCACTGGCATTACTAAATCACTAATGTGTTGTTGGCATGCTTATTTGAATTTTTGATCACAAGATAGAATATTTTATACTGTGAGGACTGCCCCCCCATCCCCAAACAGTTCCATTTTTGCCTTTATTTATTTATTTATTTATTTATTTATTTGTTTGTTTGTTTGTTTGTTTGTTTATTTATTTATTTAGTCAACACGTCTACAAGATAACAGGTATGATATAAACATAAACAAAAGCAAAGTATGTATAGGTAAATTTAGACAATAGGACAGAAGGACAGGGATGGTAGGCACGATGGTGCGCTTATGCACGCCCCTTACAGACCTCTTAGGAATGGGGTGAGGTCGACTGTAGACAGTCTAAGGTTAAAGTTTTTGGGGTTTGGGGAAGAAACCATAGAGTCAGGTAGTGCATTCCAGGCATTAATCACTCTGTTGCTGAAGTTGTATTTTCTGCAGTCGAGTTTTGAGGCTTGGTTTCTATTTCCAGTATTTTTTTTTAAAAGTTTCTTTTCCTTACACTTTCACTCATACCTTTTATGTTGACAAGCACCGTGAGGTGGTTAAACAGAATTTATATTTGTAAAGCAGAGGTGGGGAACGATGACCCCTTTGTGACTTGTGGACTTCAACTCCCAGAATTCCTGAGCCAGTCATGTCACAAGTCCACAAGCCCTAAAAGGACCATAGTTCCCCACCACTTTTATAAAGTTTTGATAGATTGGCTTGTAATTTTCATAAAGGAACCCTGATGGAGGTTAGGAAGCTAAGAGCTTATATAGGCCTGGGAGTAACCAAGTCCTGTTGATTTACACAGTGATCTCAGTCTTCCCCTGTACAAATCCAAACAGTTTTAGAGGAGATCAACATCATTTTTCTTTTTTCATGGCGTCTCTCTTTAAGGAAAATGTAAAACAAACCTCTTCCTCTCCATAGACCATCCAGTTACTCTCCACCTCTTGTTCTTTGTCCTTCTTTCTTAAATGCTCAACTTATTAAAAGTAATCTGAAGGCAGAGGAATCAAGCCAGGGCAAACCAAAGGAATTTTTGCCTAATGAAACCTCATGAAACAAACAGTACTTTTGGGGTGTACAGTATGTGGGGGAAAAAAACCCCTCTGACTTCTTTGAGGAACACGTGATTGATCAGTTTCACCCTATTGGCCGGCATCACTGTCAATCTACTGCATTCTCTTACAGACAAGGCATGACAATGTTCAGCATGAAATTTAACTGATGACATGTAGCATGTGGTATGAACTAACAAACCTCTTCGTGGTTTTCCATATCCTGAAGATTCCACAACCAAAGAGGTTTTTTTTCCCCCAACCATAGTCTGTTAGTCTTACAACAGCAACAAAGGAAGATGCGTTCTCAAAAGTATCATCCTTCATCGAGAGGGCACTGCTTGTCACATTGGATCTCTATGGTCAATTAACTGTTGGCAGCCTCATCCACCCCGTTTCTCTCCTCCTTTTTCTTCCTCTTTCTCAGTCAATCTTCTTTCTGTCACATAAGCCTACAGCATTCACCAGTGATAGTCTGGACTGCATGCAAACATTCAATTACCAGACAACCGAAAAGGTTTTCAGTTGGACATTTCTTATTTTGAATCAATTTATGGGGAATAATAAATCACAAATGCCTACGTATCAGTCCCCCGCCCCCTTCAGTTTGATTCCTACCCACTTTTCTTAAAATCAAGAAAACCTTTTGGTCTTCAAGTCATGGTTTTAAAATATGTGATTACAATTAACTGATGTAGGAATGAAGCTTGACAGAACAGCAAAATAACTAGGAAAAATAAATAGTATAGCAGTTGTGGCATATTGGAATGTTACACTACAAGTCTAAATGTTAAATTATCTTCTCCCTCCTTCAATATCGAATAAAGTATTAACTACATGTTAGTCCTGATTAAGTGTGTCTGTATATTATGCTAATTGCTGCCTTCTTATTGGATAACATATTTAATGGTACACGCTATACAGTTTTTTGGAGGATATATATGGGTGAGTCTCATTCTGTATGTGAAAAAGAAGGCATATGAAGCTCATTCTAAAACTGTGAGGAAAAAAATTTCAAGTTAGTCTAGCCATGAAGCCTGAAACTCGCATATCAGTCTACAAGTATCAAATGCAAAGAAATATAAGAAAATGATGTGACAGCTATTTAAATCTGTCTATTGATTTCAAATCCTGATTCTATAAATCTTTTTTTTCCTATCTCAAAGTATTATATGGGCAAAACCCTCTCCAAACCTGTTTCAAATATAAATATTTTTAACCTGCAATGAGGCTTTATTCTAAACATATTTTCTTGAATATAAACCCAGAAAAATTAGATTTTGTTTATGAAAGGGAAAACATTATTAAATATTTTAAAGTTAAAATAGTAAAAATCATAAACTAATACTAATAACATTTAAACTCCTGGAATGATGTGAATGACAGGTCATTTCTTGTAATATTGGTGATATACATTCCGGAATTTGATGTAAATGGAAAAATGATAATATGACATGATAGATATACCTCTACCACTGTGTAGTTTGTTCTTGTGCTGCAATTAACTTTCTTGTTATTTGAAGAAAAATATTTTTCATGACGGAAATAAAATCTGAAGAATAATTGGAAGATTACAGTTAGGTGACTCACCCAGGTATGCTTCCTTGAAAACTAACTCCATTAAAAATCAAGAGGGTTTATTTCAGGAAAACTACAATGGGAACAATAGGACCATCTATTGTTATTTCACTTTCATAAATTTAACAAAGTCATGTTTCTCATTGAAAGGCTCATTGTCCTTTCAACAGCAATCCTAGTTCCCCCCACCCCACCCCTTGGGCTACATACACATGGAAAATGATATCCAGTATAGGACTTTTTAGTAAGAGATGATTAAAGCTGTTGAGGCTCATAGTTCTCTATACAGATGTTAGGATAGGCTATCAGCAGGTCAAACATGACAACAAGCAGATGCCCAATAATGATCAATGGTATATTGGTTAGCTTGGAAATGCAGGACTTAATCATGACAGTCCCCACAGCTAAATCTCCAAGCAGAACCTTTGGTCATGTCTTTACATATAATAACATGCTTATTGATACATTTCATTTAGAAATAAAACAACTCATTAAAATCCTCACTATAAAATACAGAGAGCCTCATTGACAAGGTGTTTTACCAAGTCTCCTTAATATGATAAACGAATTGATGAAAAGTCCTCAGTGAATATCTAATGATTCCATTGGGGTAAGGGTTGGGCAATACATAAATATGTCACTTTTAACATTTAATTTAAAATTTAATTTTAAATTAAATTAAATTAAATTTAATTTAAAATTTAAAATTAAATTTTAATCTATGTATCAAATCAAAATGATAGAACCTTGTAATGTTATAAAATAAATGGTTTTTACCGGGGAAAAAGAAAGAAAGAATAAAATTAGAACTATATTTTTTTATAGGCAGGATCAACTTGCTTCCATCAGGATGTACCACAGAACTTCAATCAGAACTGAAGAAGCTTCTTGGATGAGAAGTGAAATGTCTTCAAGGAAAAACAAAGTCCAATTGCCTTTTGCAAAAGCATCTTTGCCAGACAGAATGGTAACAAATTCTAATAGCAATGCAGTCTTAGATTTGCAACCTACAACCTTTGAACATGCAAGGTCTACCTGCCTCCCAGCAGATCTCAACCCACAAGTAACCTTATGTCCAATAAAATTCTTAAGTATGATTATGGATCATGGCTACAATCCTATGTATAGGTTAACTGAGTGTAAGATCCGTTAAAGATGAATGCAAGAGATTCAGCTTGCAGAACAAACAGAACTTTAGGAAAGCATCTTCAGATGTTCTAAGTGTCTTATCAATGGTGTTATTACTTAACTTGTGACCATACTTTTCAGCCTTCTACAAGGTCTCCCACTAAATTCAAGTAGTTATTTAATGCACGTTTAGAGGATTAGATCTCTATAGGAGATGACCAGCCTGAGGGAAGTGTCAAATACATCATCAATCAGGAGTCCCTACATAGAATAGAATAGAATAGAATAGAATAGAATAGAATAGAATAGAATAGAATAGAATAGAATAGAATAGAATAGAATAACAGAGTTGGAAGGGACCTTGGAGGTCTTCTAGTCCAACCCCCTGCTTAGGCAGGAAATCCTACACGATTTCAGACAAATGGTTATCCAACATCTTCTTAAAAACTTCCAGTGTTGGAGCATTCACAACTTCTGGAGGCAAGCTGTTCCACTGATTAATTGTTCTAACTGTCAGGAAATTTCTACTTAGTTCTAAGTTGCTTCTCTCCTTGATTAGTTTCCACCAATGGTGGGTTCCTACCAGAGCTGTCTGGTGTATAGCTCCGGTAGGGAGCGGCCAATTGCGCAATGTGCGTGCGACTGCTCCAGAGCCGTCTTCGCCGGTTCATCGCGTGCGTCGCCATCTTTTTGTGAGAATTTTTGGGCAATTTTGCTTCTGCGCATGCATGGAAGCAAAATCGCGCCAAAATCTCTCTCTCTCTCGCACGTCCCCTCGTGAGATTTCGGCGAGATTTTGCTTCCGTGCATGCACAGAAGCAAAATTGCGCAAGGGGGTGCGTTCATGTAGCGAGCGAGCGCATGCCCAAAATGTGGAGATGTGCACGCAGCGCACCGGCATCGGTAAGTGAGCAACCCGCCCCTGGTTTCCACCCATTGCTTCTTGTTCTACCCTCAGGTGCTTTGGAGAATAGTTAGACTCCCTCTTCTTTGTGGCAACCCCTGAGATATTGGAACACTATCATGTCTCCCCTAGTCCTTCTTTTCATTAAACTAGACATGCTTAGTTCCTGCAACCGTTCTTCATATGTTTTAGCCTCCAGTCCCCTAATCATCTTTGTTGCTCTTCTCTGTAGTCTTTCTAGAGTCTCAACATCCTTTTTGCATTGTGGCGACCAAAACTGAATGCAGTATTCCAAGTGTGGCCTTACCAAGGCTTTGTAAAGTGGTATTAACACTTCACTTCTATCTCTCTGTTAATGCAGCCTAGAACTGCATTGACTTTTTTGGCAGCTGCTGCACACTGCTGGCTCATATTTAAATGGTTGTCCACTAGGACTCCAAGGTCCCTCTCACAGTTACTACTATTGAGTAAGGTACCACATATACTATACCCGTGCATTTTGTTTTTCTTGCCTAAATATAGAACCTTACTTTCTCTGGAAATGGCCTAAATCCAGCATCCCCCTTGACGTTTGTTGACTCTTATCTGGTGCCAATTTGCCTTCACCAGTAGATCAGATTCTTGTGTATATGTTGCATGGAATAAACTTGCAGTGTTTTTAGCAATAGCACTTTTCTTATATACCGCTTCATAGTGCTTTACAGCACTCTCTAAGCGGTTTACAGAGTTCAGCATATTGCCCCCAACAATCTGGGTCCTCATTTTACCGACCTCGGAAGGATGGAAGGATGAGTCAACCTTGAGCCTAGTGAGATTTGAACAGCTGAACTGTTGAACTAGCAGTCAGCCTGCAATGGCTGCATTTAACCACTGCACCACTTCAGCTCCTCGTTTTTGAACTCTGTCCTGGCTCCCGGTTTCATGCACCTGACAATCTCTAGTTTTCAAGATGGCAAATGAGTGTCCTTGTGCTATTGCAGAAGACTGGACTGAAATTGGACTGTTGGAAGTAGGACGTCTTCCATATGGAATGACTTGTATATCAGTACAAAACATATTGCTTTTAACAGATTGCAATAAGGAAACTCTTAGAAAAGGGTCCATCTTTAATAAAACAAATCACGTTGAGGGTTCAATTTTCATTTCCTTAACACTGGGGAAAATGCTATTTCAATAGAGCGGAGTCCGCCAAGGATTCAGATTTACAGATTAACAGAGTTGGAAGGGACGTTACAGGTCATCTAGTACAACCCTCTGCCCAAGCAGGAGACCCTACATCTGCCTCTACCTAGGATTGAACTCACAACCTCCTGATCCACAGAACAGTGTCTTATAAATCTATTCCAGTTATGACAAGTACAAAATTGCTATTTCAGAATTGAAATAATTTATACATAAATAGAAATACACAGAATAAAGATAATTTTCTTCACATCTGATGTATTTTACAATATTTCTATGCATAGCATTGTTTCCAAAGTGCCACAGAGAGCCACCTAGTTGGCTGCATAGGCATTGCCAAATCCATATTTAACAGGGAATTACTGAATATCAAAGTAGTGCAAGAGACACTAATTCTCATGTCACTGTCATACACTTGATGGCAGATTGATGACAGTCTGAATTCATGCTATAAATTAATAGTACATTATGAAAAATGTCTGTAATGACATTTTCTAAGAATCAAATTCAATGAAATACAAAAGCCTTTAATATTTCGAGTTTCCTACAATAAGTGTAACCTTTTGTGGCCTTGCGTCTTGTCAGATAAAAGTGCAAAATGAAAAAAAAGAAGAAATTTTGCACTTTGAGTTTTTGAAGATTAAATTGATTTATGTCAAAGAAAATAAGCACATTATTTTTTTTTATCGGTTTCTGACAAGTCTCTGCTTTTGGTTAGAGATGTGAATCTATAATTTCCTTGGAAAGAGATGGCAGAAAACAGGAACTAGATCTTGAGCATGTCACTTTATATGTTAACATTTGGAAATGATAGCTAGCTAGCTAGATATTTGACTTTTGCCAATCCCAAGCTTATCATTTAAGTGTATCACCTCTATCTCTTCTCTTCATGCCCAGGACAGCATATGCGAGCAACTTCTCAATGAGACTTGCATGCATTGGTATTGTCATAGATTTCTGTAAGTAATCACTTCTTAAAAACTCTGCAAATCTTTGAGGTTCACAGAATTTTTTGCCATTTGCCACTGATTACAAAAATCTAATAGATGCAAATTCTTCTGGAGCAACATATGGAATATAATATATGAATTGATCTATGTTTGTGTATTACAAACACTTATATTGACATTAATGGGAGATCTATCCCATTAATGGAATAATGGGATCAGTTCAACGCCACTGAGAGGATAGCTATATTATGGCAGGGTGGGACCAATTTTGGGTGGCTTGGAGTGCATTTTCTTGAAGAAAATCTATCTGTGGGCAGGATCCACATCTTTAATAACCAAACAGAAGACACATAGAATATCTGTCTGTTATTAGATGCCGTTAATTGAATGCGTAGGTTATGATCAGGCAGAGCCTGAGGGAGGGGTCAAGTGTGTCATAAGTTTGGAGTCCCTTTGTACCCACAAGAGATCTAAGCTCAGCCCTCCTTGAATTCTATTGATTCTTATCTACTGCTAATTTGACTTCACTGTTAGTAGTTCTGATTCTTGTAGAAAGTTAGCATGGAATAAACTTGTATTTATTTGAACAACCTTGTTTTCTGATTTCTTGCGCCTGACAGAATGTATTCAATGTATATTGGTAAAAAATGATTTCATTCATATTTAATTAAAACTGTTCAAAATTTGCAAATTAGTTTATAGATTGGATGGAAGGGCTGCAAGATTTTTAAAAATTTTTTTGGGAGAAAGTGAAATTGTCAGTACAGGACAGAAGTTTATGTATTTATACATAATTTTTAATTATTATTATATCTGTTTATAAGGTTACCCCAATTCACAGTCAACTCTGAAATTTACTTCAGACATTTACTTTTTAATTGATTTTTTTCTTCTACTATCCTATTGGGAATAATGTTGAATTTACAAAGATGTAAATTCTGTTTAAATTAATTTTAATTAAGAAGTTATAGTCTGCCCTTCATTGTCAAGCCGATGTCACAGTTTGGAGAAAACCTCGGCTTGCCACACATGTTCTTAGAAGGCCTACTGACTATGGGAACTTGGGAGGGGTGATTGCATGAGGGACGTGATTTAAGTTTGGATGCTATTTGGAACCCTGACATTCATCCTGGCAAAAACAAGGGCAGCTTACTCAAAATGGCTTACTTTTAAGGCACCAGAATTGGTGTAGTATAACTCTACCTTCTCCAGATTTCTATCAGCCAGGCTTCTAAACTATCTTAAGTGGGAGGAGGAATTCATAAGGTGAAGTCATACCTTCAATAGCTCAATTCTAGGATTTCAAATGTATGTTGTTGTTTTTTAAAGGAAGTACATTGCTGTCCAAGAGTACAGAGTATATCAATCTGTTAAATAAGAGCCAAGACTTTATTAGAGGAGAGCATCTTTCTGAGAGCATCTAATTCAGTTTCATGCAATTTGTGGGAAAGTTCGGCCTATTTCTCCTCCCATATTAGCCTGTATCAATTAAAAGGAAAGTAATTAGGGAAATTAGTGGGTGAAAAAGAGCTCTCACTGATTCATCCCTCCCCGTGTCTTGCGGCTAGGCCTATTGACTGAAGAGCTCTCAGAAGCACTTGATTTTGTTCACTTGCCTCTTAGGGAGGCCTTCCTGTGCCCTACATGACCTCTGCTATGTAGTTCTTTAGGCTAAACACAGCCCAAATTTGCTACAAGCAGTACAACACACGTGTGTCGTATATAATACGACATATGTTGTACTGCTTGTAGCAGTACAACATATGTGTGTCGGATAGAAAAGATCTGCAGAGAATTGCCTCAACAATGGTAAAATATTCCTAAATATCTAGTTCTCAATTAAATTAGTTAATAGCTGTTCTTATTATTTATTATATTATTATATGTTATTATTAATATTAGAATAATATTCTGCTTCCTGTTCAAGTCTATTAACTAGTCTTAGATTGAAAAAAATGATTGAAGGACAAATAGGCCTATGTTACAGTATAGCATTCAAGTTGATTCTTGACTGGTCTGTAGTTTCAACTTGTTGTACATTGGTTAATAAGGAGATAAAACCAAAGGTCAAAATTAAGGAGTTTTCATTATATATTTTTACTAGTGGTTGGTGTTCATTCAGAAGACATGATGAAAACTCCCTAAAACTCCTTAATTTCACAACACATGGATAGACATAACCATAGTTTTAAATGGAAACCTGATATCCTAGACCAAGCCAGGTCCAAAAATACTACAGAATTCCTGGAAATCTGGTACTCAAACAAATCAGCCATCAACAGGCACATAGAGATGAATAACGTCTACATGCCATTCAAAGGAGACAATCAAAAAGCTAAAATAAAACAAAAGTACCAAAATACCTTGCCAGTAATCAACACCCAGATAAACAGAGATTAACACCAAGATTAATATCAGACCAATAATCAAGAAGTACTCCAATCAAGGAACTACCATCTCAGATAAATAAGGTAACTCTCTTTCAGCCTTTAGGAAAAGCTGGAGATAGTTGGTGCATTAATAGAGAAGGCACTTCCTCCTCTCCCCTTCAAACCCTTGTTTTTTTAGTTTGTTTTAAGATTTGTAATTTTAATCTGTGCTTATATTTATAATTGTTGGATGTTTGTGTATTTTATAAGTTGCTCAGAATCACCCTGGCGTGCAAAATGAAATAATTGTGATAAATAAAAACAACTACAACAACAACCTAATCAAGGAACACTCCCATCAACACTGATAGGGCAAGGTACTAATATATAAAGAGCAAACCCCTCTCCTCCTGGCACTGATGATGTTAACTAATTGGGTAATGAGATGTCTGCAAGAAAACAACCAAACTCAGAGAGCACCAAGAACCTCACAAATGGTAAACAACAGCCTAATCAAGGAACTACCAACTCAGACAAACAATCAAGCAGTAAACAACAGCCTAATCAAGGAATTACCCAGGAGAAAACAACACCTCATCAACACTGACAGGCAAGCTATTCTGTATAAACACAAGAGCAAATCCCACTTCCTTCTAGCACTAAGGATATTAATTACTGTGGCAATGAAACTCCTGCAAGCAAATAACCAAACTCAAAGAGCACCAAGGATTCTCCTGATGTTCTTACCTAGTCAGGTAATGAAATGTCTGCAAGCCAACAACCAAGCTCAGAAAGCACCAAGGATGCCACAGTTCAGCCCTGAGCTACAGATATTCCCTTTCATTGGAGTCTATTGTATCTTTTCTATTGGAAACTTTCTTACTCGACAGATCTAACCTGTGGACTGTTGAATATGCAGAGACGCCGGCAACAGCAGGCGTCTCTGGTGATTGGCTACCGCGGAGCCGGCTGCAGAGCGGGAAGATCGGCAAGCTCCCATTGGCTGCCGCGTCTGACAGCTCCATATAAAAGAGCTGTCAAAGCGCGGCTGAGGAGATTCAGTTCCAATGCCTTCTAGTTATTGAGTTATTGTTAGTGCTAATAAAAGGGTTATCCTCAGAGCTTGCTTCCGTGTAATATTTAACAACGTGGCGACGAAGGTGGGATCGACTCGCCGTGCTCGAATCCAGACTGATCCTGACCAACCGTTCCTGTTCCTCGCCTCTCCGCCTCCACGGCTAGAATGGCCAGAAACAGCTCCAGCGCTACCTCCTTCGAGCCCTTCTGCCCTGGCTCCGAAACGTGGGACGCGTACTTGGAACGTTTCGAATACTTCCTGGAAGCAAGTGACTTAACCAACTTGACTGACAACCGTAAGCGGGCCTGTTTCCTTAATGCCTGTGGACACAAAATATTCTCCACAGCACGCGCTTTGGTAGCACCACAAGCGCTCTCCACAGTGCCATGGGGGGAACTCCTTGCTAAGCTTAGAAACCATTACTCCCCCACTCCATCAAAAATAGCCCGCCGCTTTGCTTTTCAACAGCGGCTGCAACAAGAAGGGGAAGACATCAATCGCTACATAGCTTCCCTTCGCAGCGCGGCTCTCGATTGCGACTTCCCTAACCTGGACGACGCACTGCTCCAACAGTTAGTCTGTGGGGTTAGGGACATCGCCTTCAGCGTCGCCTTCTGGCGCGAACCGAACTAACCTTGCAAGTTGCCCTAGATGAAGCTCGAGCCGCCGAGATGTCAGACCTGTCAGCCGCTGAAATAAACCGCTTCCAAGCGCCTGCACCTAGCTCGGCCCGTTCCCAGCCACCCATCCATCACCTGGAAGACCCCTCCGCCGACTCTGACAGCGATTCTGCTGTCTGCCGCCTCCAGACCGGACAATGGAACCGCAGACCTCAGCCAGGCAGCCCGCTGCCCCAACCGCCTGCACCGTTCCAGGGATCCCGCAAGCCGCAGCGCTCATCCATGCCTTCCTGCCTCAGCTGTGGTGACCCACACCAAAGAAGCACCTGCCGCTTCAGAACAGCCACCTGCCACCGCTGCGGCCGCTATGGCCATCTAGCCCGAGTCTGCAGCTCGGCACCAGCCGCGGCTGTCCCTTCAGCACCCTCCAGCCGCCTGCCAGGAAAACCGACGAGACAACAGGACAACTGTTTCGCCGTTCGCCTACCAGACGAATACCCTGAGGAAGAAGTGTTCCAGGCATCTGGGGGGGGGGTGCGCACAAAAAAGTTTTTTTGACTGTAAATTTGGAAGGGGCCCCATGCCAGATGGAGGTGGACACTGGGTCCTCTAGAAGCATAATTTCGTGGCACACTTTAAAAAAACTAGTGCCTGCCTTCTCTCAAGCATCCCTTACCCCTTGCCCACTCAGGTTAAGGGATTACTTAGGCTATTCCATCCCCATTCTTGGCCAGACTTCCCTGTCTGTGGAAAAGGGGTCGTTCAGGGGTGCCTTGCCATTGGTTGTAGTCTCGGGTAACCTACCCACCCTCTTAGGCCTTGACTGGTTCCAGCCATTAGGCCTCTCCCTTACAGGGGTCAACCAAATCACTCTCGCCGGGGGGGAACATAACAACCTCTTTTCGGAGTTTGCTGATGTATTTGACAGTTCCCTAGGCTCCTACGTGGGAACCCCAATTTCCCTCAACCTTGACCCCAAGGTGGCTCCTATACGCCTCAAGCCAAGGCGCCTGCCCTTTGCCCTGCGCCCAAAGGTGGACGCTGAACTAGATAAGCTTATTGCCCAGGGTGTTCTGGAACCCACAGATCACTCCAAATGGGAGACCCCCATTGTTGTCCCACTTCGCCCTGACGGCTCTGTGAGAATCTGTGGGGACTATAAGTGTACGGTCAACAGGGCTTTGCAGTCTCACCCCTACCCTGTGCCTATTGTCCAACACCTGCTTCACTCCCTAGGCAGGGGCCAGGTTTTCGCCAAACTGGACATGGCCCAGGCCTACCAGCAGCTCCCGGTGGACGAGGCCACTGCGGTCACTCAGACCATAGTCATTCACCGGGGGGCTTTTAAGTGTCGCCGCCTCCAGTTTGGCGTAAGCATTGCCCCTGGCCTATTTCAAAATATCATGGAGAGGCTACTCTCTGGCCTACCAGGGGTAATCCCCTATTTCGATGACGTGCTCATCTCAGCCCCTAGCCACTCAGTCCTACAGTCCAGGGTTCGGGCTGTGTTACTCAGATTTAGACAAGTAGGCCTCAAGCTCAAACAAAGCAAATGTCATATAGGGGTACCCAGTGTTGAATTCTTAGGATACCGCATAGACTCTCAGGGTATCCACCCTACTCCATCTAAGGTAGCAGCCATTAAACAGGCCCCAGTACCTACAAATAGGGCAGAGTTGCAGGCATTCCTCGGGCTGCTCAACTTTTATAGCGTCTTTTTACCACACAAGGCCACTAAGGCCGAACCCCTGCATCGCCTCCTCGATGCCAACCACCCTTGGAATTGGAGCCCTGAGGCCCAACAGGCATTTCAAACAGTAAAACAAATGCTCACATCAGATGCTGTTTTAGTACAATATGACCCTAATCTCCCCTTGGTGCTCACAGCAGATGCCTCCCCTTATGGCATCGGGGCTGTTCTAAGCCACAGGTTGCCCTCGGGCCCTGAAGCACCTATTGCGTTCTTCTCACGCACCCTCTCCTCGACAGAGCGCAACTATAGCCAGACCGATAAGGAAGCCCTCACACTCGTAGCCTCAGTAAAGAAATTCCATGGTTATTTATATGGCAGGCCAGTCTCCCTGGTCACTGACCATAAGCCACTCTTGGGCATTTTGGCTGGAGACCGCCAAACCCCCCAATTCATTTCCCCCAGAATGTCACGTTGGGCAGAATTTCTGGCAGGCTACTCATACACCCTCACTTATCGGCCTGGCAGCAAGCTTTCAAATGCAGATGCTCTCAGTCGCTGCCCATTGCCTATTTCCGTGCAGGATCCTGCCCCCACCTCTGAGGTTCTCCTCATTGAGGACCTTGCCCTGCCTGTCACTGCCTCAGACATAGCTGCCCACTCCGCCCGGGACCCAGTGCTTTGCCAAGTGCTCGATTGGGTGAGGAGGGGCTGGCCTCAGGATAGGTTGGACCCTGCCTTCACTCCATTTAAGACCAGGCAGTTCGAATTGTCCACCCATCAGGGTTGCCTGCTCTGGGGCAGCCGGGTTGTCGCTCCCCCAACCCTTTATGAAGCAATTCTCCATCAGCTCCATACCAACCACCCAGGTGTGGTTAGGATGAAGGCCCTGGGGAGGAGCTATGTGTGGTGGCCTGGCATGGACCAGGCCATTGAAATGTGGGTTGCCAGATGCCAAGCCTGCCAGGCCTCAAGGCCTGCTCCACCGAAGGCACCACCCAGGTCTTGGGAGACCCCTAGGGGGCCCTAGTCTAGGCTACACTTAGACTTTGCAGGACCTTACATGGGTCAGCAATTTCTCCTGTTAGTGGATGCCTACTCGGGATGGGTTGAACTAGAATTGATGGCCTCCACAACAGCTAATGCTCTCATCCAGGTCTTACTTAAATGGTTTGCCACCCATGGCCTACCCGACATGGTGGTGTCAGACAATGGGCCTCAGTTTACTTCCAGCAGCTTCCAGTGGTTCCTAGCTGCCAATGGCATCCGCCAAGTGTTAACAGCCCCTTGGCATCCTGCTAGTAATGGGCGGGCTGAGAGGGCTGTGAGGGCTGCCAAGGAGGCCCTGGGTCGATTGGACAGCCCAAACTGGCAGGACAAGCTATCTCAATACCTGCTGGCCCAGCACGCAACACCCTGCCCCTTAACCAACAGAAGCCCAGCAGAGATGCTCATGGGGCGCCGCATTAGGACTGTGCTTGATAGGCTGCACCCCCATTATGCCCCTACTGACCAAACACCCCAGGTGGATCCTGCCAGGGGGTTTTCTGAGGGGGACTGGGTGTTCGCTAGAAACTATGGGGGAACACCAAAGTGGCTGCCAGCCAGAGTTACACTCATGACCGGCCCCTGTTCTTACAGGGTGGAGTTAGACGACGGCCGCATCTGGAGGCGGCACATTGATCAACTCCGGGGCCGCAGTCCACCTGCCTCCACACCATACGGCAGGCCGCCAACTCCAACAACCATTACATCGCCTCCCACACCAGCCCTGCAAGGAAGGCCTACCGCGCAGCCCGACTCAAGGGCCTTACCTGGAATTCCGACGTCCGACGCTTCGGAGGACCAAGAACTTGCAGCAACACCCGGCCAAGCAGAAGTTCCTAGGGAGCAGGCCACAGCACAACAGCCTGCCACGCCCGCTCCGACCGAGCTCCGGCGATCAACTAGACTGCGCAGGCGCCCTGCGTACCTTGATGAGTACGTTTGTACAAACCAGGAAGAGAGGGGTGTTGAATATGCAGAGACGCCAGCAACAGCAGGCGTCTCTGGTGATTGGCTACCACGGAGCCGGCTGCAGAGCGGGAAGATCGGCAAGCTCCCATTGGCTGCCGCGTCTGACAGCTCCATATAAAAGAGCTGTCAAAGCGCGGCTGAGGAGATTCAGTTCCAATGCCTTCTAGTTATCGAGTTATTGTTAGTGCTAATAAAAGGGTTATCCTCAGAGCTTGCTTCCATGTAATATTTAACATGGACAGGCAATTTATTTGAGCACAAATAGGCACTTAAGCACAGATCTATCTATATCTATATCATCTATATCTATATATCATCTGTCTCTGTCTCTGTCTCTGTCTCTGTCTCTGTCTCTGTCTCTGTCTCTGTCTCTGTCTCTGTCTCTGTCTCTGTCTCTGTCTCTCTCTCTCTCTCTCTCTCTCTCTCTCTCTCTCTCTTATTTATCAAATTTATATAGCCATCAAATGTATATAGCAGTGATGGCGAACCTATGGCACGCGTGCCACAGGTGGCACGCGGAGCCATATTGGAGGGCACGCGAGGCGTTGCCCTATGTCAGCTCCATGGGCAAACCGGAAGTTTGGAAAAATGCACTTCCGGTTTGTCGTTGGGCTGTTTTTCATGCTCCGGAGGGTTCAGGGAAGGTTTCTGAAGCCCTGGAGTGTGAAAAACAGCCCAACAGGCAAACCGGAAGTGTGTTTTTCCAAACTTCCGGTTTGCCCGTTTTGCCATTTTTCACTGTCCCAGGCTTCAGTAAGGCCTTTGTGCAGGGGTGGGGGTTGTGCGCATGTGCAGGGCACAGCGTGGGGGGTTGTGCGCATGCGTGGGGGGGAGGGAATGGCTGTAGGCATGTGTGCACGCGCTAGCATGCACACACACACCTTTTGGCACGCAAACCAAAAAAAGGTTCGGCATCACTGGTATATAGCCATTAAATGTATATAGCCACCCAATACACACACAGGCAACTCCAGACAACATTCTATAACATATGTACCCATAAAACAGATGCTCAATTATCGTTGTGAAGTCAAAAAAATTCAGCACAGACATGACTCCAAAACAATATCACAAAATGTCAGGCTTTAGTTTGGAATATGAATTATTGTCATGCTGTTTCCATTTCTTTTACAATTCTATATGTATAGGCTTTGGTTTTTTTTTTTTTTAAACTTATATAATAAGACCCTGCCTGCTAGGCAGGTTTTAGATGCCTCATCATTCATATCATGGTGCTAATTACAGTGATTAAAAAGATGTAAGACTATAATTGCTACTACTCTCTATCACTGCCCTTAAAACAAATGTAAGGGACAATTAACAACAGATTAGCTACTCGCCCGTGGTTTGCCACGTGAGAATGATCACTGACCTTCTCATTTCATCCTCATTAGTGTCTCAGGTCAGCAAAACCATTCCTCTTTAATCATCACCCACCATCCCTTGCTTCATCTCATGGAAACAAATGATAGGTTGCCCCGAAGGTCAGAGGTCAAATATGAACATTGTTGTTGCTGGAACATGGGCTGAAAGCTGCGAGGTCAACTTTGGGGCAATTCTTTGCGCCGGTTTCCATCTGAGCAAAAAAAGGGTTTTTTTCCCCAATGCATGAAGCATGACACCTACTGTGCTTTTGTTTTCTCTTTGCAGATGGAATTTCGTCTAAAACATATACACACACACACATGCACGCACACACTTTCTTCTCCCTCTCTCCCAAGGGAAGAAATGTTGCTTTTTTTTCTTCCCTCCCACAATATAAAGTTAACCTAGGGAGCATGAGATAATTTGGATACAATGGAGTCTAGTTGAATCCGCCCCCCTTTGCAAATTGCATCGCCACTCATAAAGTTATGAATGCTGAAGATTTTCATGCCTTGTCCCTTCACGCTGCTGCCTCCGGTCTGGTGCTACTTTCCAATTTGCCATGGACAGCCTCGGAAGACTGTCAGGCTGAAGGCACCCAGTGCCAGTGTAAATGAGACCCATTCATTTCTTGCCATTGGCATATGGCATGCCATTGTCCTCAGCCACTGAGGCAGAAGCGATGCAATTTGTTGGCATGTCCTGTCACAGCACAAACTATCTATCCCACTGTGCCCTCCGAAGACAACCGAAGCCAGAAAAGGGCAGCCAAAACTTCACAGCTTTATCACAAGAACACACATGAACACAACACCCCGAGGGAGGGGAAAAAGGTTCTTTTCAGTTGTTAACCTATGGGTGAAAGGAGTCTTTATAGATTCGTTTCTTGCCTTCCTGTCTTTGTTTCTTTCACTTTTTCCAAGTTCTTAGAAGTGAATGGGTAAACAACAGTGTATGCTCCCACAGGAGAGATAACCATAAGGAAAGGTTATTAATCCATCACGCATCTAGTGAAAAATGTCTAAATCTAGAGAGTTAATACTAATACATATTGTCACTGACTGTTAGGTAGTTAAGAATGGTTGAAGAGCCATGCTGTTTTAGGCCAAAGGCCTGGCTAATCCAGCATTCTCCTTTTTTTTTTTAGCAGTGTCCAGATAGGTGCCGGGGGTGGGGGAAGGGGTTGCGAAGCACACAAACAGGATATGACTATGATACTATATTTTCCCATTACACTAGATTTCCAAAGCTTTTTGACTCTTAAGATTTTGAAAGTTCACAGTGTTATCTTTAAGGGGATGTTGATATTTCTTTTGGGTTTGTTTTATGCAGCGTGAAAGCGATAGCCTTAAAAATATACCCAGGGCCTAATAATTAATGGTGAGAACCACACTTTGGTATACTGGTTAGGCATCAAACTGGGAAATTTTGAATTCCAGTCCTGCCTTAGGCACAAAGCCAAATGGGTGACCTTGGGCAAGCCGTTCTCGCTAAAATTTTGGAACGAGACAATGGGAAACCACTTTCAAAATCTTGCCAAGAAAATTGCATGGATTTGTCCAGGCAATTTCTGGAAGTCAAGACTGACCTGAAGCACAACAAACAAACAAACAAACAAGCAAGCAAGCAAGCAAGCAAACAAACAAACATGAATTTCAGAGCTGAAGAAGGCACAGCAAAAGTGGGTTATACAGTTATTGGATTTTAATAATAGTCTGAGCTGTAGGAATTACAGCAAGTTCATTTTTCTCTAAATGGCCATAAGCTTTATTATCAACTAATTTGCATCAGTTAAAAAAAACACAGGTAAAAGTAGAGTTAAGTTCTGGTCATTGTGAATCTTTTTCCTTGTGTGATTGGACAAAGTAAGAGCTAAAATTCAAGCCAGCCCCATAACAATAAAAGTGGTGAAGCAACTTTACTTCTTGGCTTGTATTTGATCCTCCCAGCATCTTGTTTAAGGTTACCTGGTTTCTCTGGGGAAATCTGGGCCAGAAGATGGGTTTCTACACCACTGCAAAGAATTTGTGCAGCATCTGGAAAATCAAAATAAACACATTTGTTTGGAGCTTGATGGTAGCTGAGATCAGTTTATTCTTGCAAATCCTGAGGAGTCTAAAAGGAGGAATGTGCTTCTAATCTGGCCACTTGTTGATTGAATCCTTGCTTTACTTGCCTGGTAAAACCTACCTTGAAGGGAAGGGCATTCACCTCCATTCTTGAAAGAGCTGATGGTCACCTCATCCCGGTCCTTTTCAAGAAGCTTCCATTTGGTTCTGGTTATTTTAGACAAGTACTGACCTGCTCCCAACTTTCTCTTTTTAGGGAGCTTATTGAGAAAGGATCGGCATAGATTCCTAGATAAAATAGATGATCGGTCAGGATTTAAGCCTGGCTATTGAATAGAAATTGTATCTCTGGTAGGTGACTTTAGCAGGCAGCTTAAAACCTTACATGACTGAGAGTCTGGATGCTGAAAGATCTATACTGCTCACCAGTTGTCTACTGCAAATAATTTAAAGCTTTGATATTAATTGCTAAAGGCCTAAGCAGCTAAGAACTATCTAAGGGACATCCCTCCCTCTTATGAATGTACACAGCCATTAAAGATCTCCTTAAGCTCCACTTCCTGTCCGAGGGCCTTCTCCACCATTGCTCCTTTGGGAGTTGTATTTTATCCCTTTCTGGTGTTTAGGAAATCTGAAGACATATCACTTTTATCAGGCAAGTTATAGATATATTTATAGTTAAATTATTAGAAAATTTAGCATTTGTTTTACTGTAAATTTTAATCTGTATTTTTAAATATAAATTTTATTAGGTGCCTTGAAAGCAGAAATATAAAGCAACCAGTCAATTCATCAGTGCTACTTTAATACAATATAGAAATAAATGTAAAGCAAAGCCAAGAAAATGGCTTTAATGCTTCATCTATTCTACCTTCAAACATTTTGGAAGGGAAAAAAACCTCTAAAAAGCACTTTTCCTATGGTTGAAAACAGGGGTGGGTTCCTCCCGGTTTGGACCGGATCACCTGAACCGGTAGCAACCCGCTGGTGACATCACTTAACTGGATCGTCCGGTGCTGGTCCGTACGCGTCGCCATCTTTTTTTTTTGTTCAGCTACTTGAAAAAGAGCCCTCCCGATCGCCCCCGGGTTAATACTGACTTTTATTTCTTTGCCCAAAGCACAGCTGATCAGTTCCTCAGCTGTGTTTCGGGGTGATTCCAGCTACTGAGCATGCGCGGAAGCCAAATTGCACGAGGGGACGCGCGAGCAAAATGTTGCGATGCGAACTGGTGGGGAAGGTAAGTGGAACCCACCCCTGGTTGAAAATAGCAATAGCAATAGCAATAGCACTTAGACTTATATACCGCTTCATAGTGCTTTACAGCCCTCTCTAAGCGGTTTACAAAGTTCAGCATATTGCCCCCAACAATCTGGGTCCTCATTTTGCCGACCTCAGAAGGATGGAAGGCTGAGTCAACCTTGAGCCGGTGAGATTTGAACAGCTGAACTGCTGAACTGCAGTGCTGCACTTTAACCACTGCACCACCTCGGCTCATAAATAAATAAATAAATAAATAAATAAATAAATAAATAAATAAATAAATAAATAAATAAATAAATAAATAAATAAATAAATAAATAAATAAATAAATAAATAAATAAATAAGCAAGCAAGCAAGCAAGCAAGCAAGCAAGCAAGCAAGCAAGCATGCATGCAAGCAAGCAGGCAAATAACTT
This sequence comes from Diadophis punctatus similis, assembly GCA_023053685.1. Lineage (NCBI taxonomy): Eukaryota > Metazoa > Chordata > Lepidosauria > Squamata > Dipsadidae > Diadophis > Diadophis punctatus. The sequence goes on from JALIGW010000003.1 coordinate 143,074,589, forward strand.
TGCAAAATAGAATAGGATGTTTTATTGTAGAGAGAATGGGGTGGCCTATACCTTTTGAGCATTATTATTAATGTGCTTTGAGGATGGATGCAATAAAGGAAACAGTAGCAGCGTGCGTTTCAGCCCGTACAAGAGCACATTTCAATGGAAAAATGGAGCCAGGAATTTGGATGGGCCACTATAAGCATGGTAGAGAGAGAACTTCCTCTGGATTAATGGCCAGCTGGAGGTTTACACCCCAAGGCTGCTCCTCAGGATATCATCTTCTTCCCAGTGGGTTGCTAATCTTCAGGAAATGCCCTATTCCAGACACATTAGCTCTTAATTATTGCTTAAGATATTGCAAAAAAATGAAGGAAAAGAAGAGAAAAAAATGTGTTAAACAAAAGCAATAACTTGCACAGGTATAACTCAAATGACCTTTTGGTCTTAGCTATATGACACATGTGCAAAGTGTGTGAGCATACAGGACATTTGGTTAAGATATGATTTAATGGAGGGAGCCTGGCGAAATCGGCCTCCTTACCTCCATTGTCTTTCAGTGTTTTCTGCAAAGAGGCTAGTGAGAAAAAAATATAGAAGAATGCTTCTCAGGTACAGAACTAATTACAAACAAAATTGAAAGCTGCACAAGCAACTAAATGGAAATGAATCCGACAGGGGACTCATTTTGTATTAAGGATATGCAGGATAATGTTGCCGGTCATTGAAATTCTTTTAATTTCCTTCAAAATTGTCCCTAGTGTTTTGCCTTACAATGAACTCCCACATTCACTTGGAACGCCATTTTAGGGGAAACCAGGGCTGGTTCGTCCTTGCAGTGGAAAAAGCAAATGCAAATAGGCCTTTGTTAAAAAGGAGCACAATGAAGCTCACAATATAATTCAGTCATAATTTTGGTTGGGAAATTCAAAGATGCATTCTTAAAAGTTAAGAGGGAGGCATTTGGATTCCTGAAATTCGGAATCCTCCATAGAAGTCTTCTCAACCTATTTCTTTAATACATTTCCTAGCCAGCATGTCCTTCTTCAAGGTCCGTTCTTTTAGAGAAGACCAAGCAATTGATATAACTATACTATTCAATGCATATTTGGTACTACTGCCTTCGAACTGAGAAAGTTCTACATAGCTACTATAACTAATAGTGAGAACAGTAACCAACGGAACAGCTTGCATTGTGGGAATTCTCTGGAGGCTTTTAAAAACAGTCTGGATAGGCATTTGTCTGAAAGGATGTAGGCCGGTGAGCAGGAGGTTGGACTAGAACACGGGTGTCAAACTCGATCGCATCACGTGACCAGTGGTGGGTTCCTACCAGCGCGGTCCATTCTATAGCACTGGTAGCGGCCCGCTGGTGACATCACAGTACTGGTGCAGTCGGTTGCCGGTGTCTGGGCGCCACCATTTTTTTTTAAAAAAATTTTTTGAATTTTTTTTTAAATTTTCTTCTGCACATGCCCAGAAGCCAAGCTTCGGGCACTGTGCATGTGCTGCCTTCCTACCCCACAGTGAGTCCAAGCAGAGGAGGATGGCTGAGGGAGCGCGTGAGACGCTGAAAGAACAGGCAGCAGGAGCTATCTCCATTCCCCTCCCTTCAGCAGTCCAAAAAGCCACGAACGCGTGGTGATGATCCTAGGCATTTTTGCATGTTCGAGGCTTCTCAAGCTGCTGAGGGGAGGGGGAACAGGTGGCAGGAGCCTAGGATCATCGAATGGGGAGAAGCATTCAGGCGGGACGGAGCCTCCTAGAAGAACTGCTGCCGCGGTCTTGCTGCTACCGCTGCGGGGGGCTGCGTTGCAGGTGGGCAATGCCCCCTGCTTCTCCGGCTGCTGCCATGCTCCCGAGGCCCACGCCCACCCGGTCACATGGCTGGCAAGCCACACCCACAAAATAAGCCACACCCACAGAGTGGTAGTAAAAAAATTAGGAACCCGCCCCTGCACGTGACATATCGTAACTATCGTGATTTTTTTTGCCTTTGCAGAGCTGGCGAGGGCATGGCCTGCACATGACACATCCGGCCTGTGGGCTGCCAGTTTAACAGGCCTGGACTAGAAGATCTCCAAGGTCCCTTCCAACTCTGTTATTCTGTTAAACCTTATTTTCCCTGAATTACCCAAATTACTTCTAACTCTATGGTGGAGCTCTTGCCTCACAATCAGGAGGTTGTGAGTTCAATCCTAGGTAGAGGCAGATGTAGGTTCTCCTGCTTGGGCAGGGGGTTGGACTAGATGACCTGCAAGGTCCCTTCCAACTCTGTTAATCTGTTAATCTGGAGAACAGCTCAGCATATTATGATAACAACTCCTATTTAGTAAACATTTTTATGATTCTAATGATTGGTTAGATGAGGTGCTCACTGAAACCAGTTTGCCAAATATGAAAAAGAGTTAAACATTTATTATGAATCATGAATGCCCTTTCCCCACTTATGTCCCACAGCTATGTGAACTCTCCAAAACCTTGGGCACAATCTAATCTCCCAGAGCTAGGTGAAATTTCCAAAATTTCCATAATATTTAATGTGAATGGGTATCACAGAGAATAATTGCATTACAGCTAGTTCTCATTTACCAACTACTCCAGATAGTGATTATTTGCAAAGATAACGCTAGTAAATGGTAACTAAAAATTCATTTTCCAACCAATGTGCACATTTATAACAAAAGCCTTTAATGTGAAACTGATTAAGGTCTGGTCAGTTTCAGGCAGCAGCTGCCAGCCTGTGTAAGGGTCAATGAATCATCTAATTGAGGTCAAAGGGTTGAGTTAGTTAACTAGCAGTTAGCACTTTTTAGGGAGATAATGTGGAAGAAAAGCAGCTCAGGAGGAGATCATTTCCCACTGCCCTGCAAGGGAGCAAAAGAAGGGGGAGGGGAGGATTAGGCACAGGCCACTGCATGACAAAATTTTATCAGAATGAAACGGTGGCAAGATGGTAGTGATCTTCATAGGATCTCTCTTACTTTCATTTTTCTCTGCCACATAGTTTGCTTAGTGACCATGTCTCTACATGTTAGGTGCAAGGAACCAGAAGAACTCCATGAATAAGCCAAAGCAGTTTCTTTATTGTTGATCACCTATTTTACAAGAATCTTGCAGGATTGACTGCATTCCCTTGGGAATTAGTAGATAACAATTTCACTAGTCTGGTCTATGTTGTTTTCTCCCATGGAGTGACTCCATTCTGGATCGTCTCTTTATTTCCTCCTCTTTAATCGATGATTCTGCTACATTCAGTGACTATTTCACCAAAACCAATTGCAATCACTAAACGAGGACTGCGATTGTCTTTCATTAATAAACTTTTAATTTTATTTTCCTTTATGTATTTCTTGTATTCTCACTGTCCAGTAATATGCTGTCTGTTGAGTCGTGGTGTATGAGCCGCGGTGGCGCAATGGCTAGAACGCAGTACTACAGGCTACTTCTGCTGCCTGCTGTCTGCCTGCAATTTGGTAGATTGAATCTCACCAGGCTCAAGGTTGACTCAGCCTTCCATCCTTCCGAGATGGGTAAAATGAGGACCCAGATTGTTGGGGGCAATATGCTGACTCTGTAAACCGCTTAGAGAGAGCTGTAAAGCACTGTGAAATGGTATATAAGTCTAAATGCTATTGCTATTGCTGTTCCCTCCCTCCCTCCCTTGGAGCACTTTAAATAACAGTTGCTACAAAAAGAGTCCAGTTCTTTGATTCAACTACAACTTACATGATTCTGAGTTACACACTAACATATCTGGAGGATATCAGCTTTAATAAAGCCATCCCAGTCTTTGCTTCTGACTAACATTGTGTAGACTTGAAAGGTATGCAGGCAGTGGTGGGATTCATCCGGTTTGGGCCGGTTCGAGTGAATTGGTTGTTAAAATTCTGTGCTGGCCCCACCCCGCCCACCCCATCCCACTCCACCCAGTCACTCCTTATCTTGCCCGCTCACCCGGCATAGCTGCTGCTGCTCTCTGTGTGGCTCCCTCACTCAACCAGACAGTCTCTGAGGGCCAGCCAGCTTGCCTGCCTTCAGCTGCATCCCATGTGGCACTCTCTGTGCGGCCCAGCTGATCTGCCCTGATCTGCCTGGGTGAGTGACTGCAAGCAGCAAGGCCTGAATCCCAGCCTAGCTACCTCCCATGTGGCCCTGCCAGCTTGCCTGCCTTCCGCGCTCATGCAGTGCTCTCCGCTTGACCCAGCTGAGTGTCCAGTTTAGCCTGGGTGAGCCTGCAAGCAGCAAGGCCTGAATCCTGGCCTAGCTGCCTTCCACGTCACCCAGCCAGCTTGTCTGCCTTCCACACTGCCTTCCCCATGGTCCCCGAGATCCAGCACGCTTGCCTGCTGCCGTCGCCTCATTGCCTGCATCTGGCAAGCAATGGATACTGCAGAGACAGATTTCCTACATACCATTCTGAGCCCCTTCCTCCCTGCCCCCTGCCCTTCATGCGGGGAACCCAGACTTGAAGCAGCAGCAACAGTTTGGAGCTTGTTTATCAGAACCGCTCCTCCACCCCAGCCATGTGTTTTCCAGACCGGGCTGCTTGGAGTGAAAAGCATGCAATATGCGACTGCTCCTGGGATTCCCTGCATGAGTGCTGGAAGAAAATTGGCCAATGGCCGGCTGCAGCCAGAGCTAGGCTTGAAAGAGCAGCAGACAAACTTCAGGGCAAACAATCTACCCCTCAAGCTCCCAATGCCCAAACCCGTGAGCTGGAAGAGAGATTCGTCGTCATGCTGGTGAGTACATACTGACCAAGTAGGCTTTTTGCTTTTACCCCCACCTCCTCATCCCGATCCAGCGCGGCGCAGACAGCCCAATGTAGGCAGAAAATGGGGCATTTCCATGGGCTCTTTCCCCTTTTTTCCCCTAGCCTCCTTTTGCCAGCATTCAGCAGGCAGACTCAGCAGGCAGTCACGATCTTTAGATGGGCTTTTATTTTGTCAGCCCAAGGGCGGAGGGGAGGGAAAGGTATGTAGGAAATCACCCTGTCTCTGCAGCATTGGTCATGTTACTGAGTGGGCATGGCCAAGTCGATGTCATTCATGGTAAGGTGGTGTTATGGCCCGCCAGCAGCCCATGCAGCTGGTAGCTGATTCCGACAGTGAAGAGGCTGATGTGGTGATGCGCCAGCAGCCTGTGCAGCTGGCACCTGAGTCGGACAGTGAGGAGGCTGGAGAGGACTCAGTGCCAGAGGCAGAGATTCAGCCAGGGCCTTCAGAACCTCCAGAAGCTCCCATCAGTGATGAGGAAGAAGAGGAGGAGCCTATTCTCAATGCAAGGGCACCCAGAGCTGCCAAAAGGCAGGAATGGTTCCTCAGGAGGAGGTCTCCTCGGGAGTAAGGCTTGGGGCTAATTGGCCACTCCCCTAGCCTATTTAAGGGATGACGATGAAGGAGCCAATTTGCAGGAAACAACATCGTTCATATTCCTTCGTGTCTTGACTCCAGAAATGTCTGATCGGCTCTTGTTCTCTCTCTTGGCATTTTTCCTGCAAATTGCTTCTGGGCATTTTGCCAACCACTGTATGATTGCTGTTATCTACAAGACTGTTTACTCAGAACTGAGTTACTATTTCGTGGACTCGTGCTGGCTGTTAATGAAGTTGAATTAACAGCCGGTGTTCAGAAAAGACTGCTTTAAACTGTATTTGTGTTTGACGACTACTAAGAAAGCTCACTAGTAGTCCTTAATTAGAATAGGTGGGGCGGCACTTTGCCGTGAGTGATGTCAAGTTGGCCACACCCACTCAGTCACATGAACCCCCTCAAGCCACACCCATCCTCACTAGGAGAACCGGTTATTAAATTACTTGAATCCCACCACTGGCAGGGTCTATTGGGGTACTTTGTTAGGAGATTTCAAGGGAATACTAGATTTTGGGCTAGACTGGGATGACGAAAAACACCCAGAAAAATCACTTTTAACTGATACATGAGATTGGTTCTCTTAATTTGAGAATATTATAATAATAATTTCTATATAGTTCATTGCATCTGAGAAGTAATAAGAGATGGACAGGTCACATTCATAAGGGAAGGCAGCTCAGAACACTCTTACTTCTTGAAACACTGTACAATCCAAATCATACGCTTTTAACTGTTGTTTAATTTTTGTTTACCCAGCACAACGAATAGACACTAAAAATACTTATTAATTATATATTAATCAGAGACGTGTGAATCAGGACAATTTTCTTAAAAGAGGAAATATGTGAGCTTTACTTATTTAACAGAATCCCTGTACATTAGTATTTCTTGTTTAACATCCAATATGCCTGGAAAAAAAATACCTTTGGTACCTTAACAATATCCCATGGGGATATAACGTCTCATCAGAATTCAGGTGGTTCTTTATGTTAATCATTATCCAGTGAAAGTGCTTGATTAACAGGTTGATCACCCTTCCTTTGATCAGTGGATCTTGGAATTGAATGGTTTTGGAAATCTGATCTTATTGGAGACTGTAATTCTAATTGCCTATAAATTTCTCATGAGGCAAATCGCTCTACCGAAAACAGAAAATTCATGGCATGCTTCTAAAAGCAAAGCAATTTTTACCCTTCTTTTAGAACATTAGGTAATAAATTGATTTATGATACCTTTGGATGAGTAAATACAGAGCAAAGCACATGTTAATCAAGTGAATTTGTAATCTTCTGTGGGAAGATTTTTGCTCATCACTTATAAGTATGTGACCAGGAATGCCTTTTTCTTGTATGTATAATGACTAAGCACATAAAGTAAGTGTTTATGCAAGTGGAAGGTAGCACTAAATACTCTTAGTGGTATAGTACAGGATAAAGCCATATTTGTTAAGGCACAACTTCTAGTTAATTCTAAAAGTATTCTATCATTAATTTAGGGATATGTGTTCTCTTAAGTCAGAGGTCTTCAAACTTGGCAACTTTAAGACTTTAAGACTTGTGGACTTCAATTACCAGAATTCTCCAGCCAGCTATGCTGGCTGGAGAATTCTGGGAGTTAAAGTCCACAAGTCTTAAAGTTGTCAAGTTTGGGGACCCCTGAGTGGAGTGAGCAAAGTTCTGATCAAAGCCAGCACTTAAACACTGGGAAAGAAATAATTGAGGGCCACCCTGGGCAAGATAATTCAGGTAGTCCTTGACTTATGACCACAATTGAGCCCAAAATGTTCTGTTGTTAAGGGAGACATTTGTTAAGTGAGTTTTGCCCCATTTTATGACCATTCTTGTCACAGTTATTAATATTACGATGTGCAGTGACTGTTCAAAGTTACAACGGTACTGAAAAAAATATGACTTATGACCATTTCTCACACTTATGACCTTTGTAGCATCCCCAGGATCATGTGATCAAAATTCAGATGCTTGGCAACTGGTTCATTCTTATGACCACGTTGTTGTGCCCCAAGGTCATGTGATCCACCTTTTGCAACGTTTTGTCAAGCAAAATCAAAGGGGAAGCCAGATTCACTTAACAACCATGTTACTAATTGATCAGCTGCAGTGATTCACTTAAGAACTGTGTCAAGAAAAGTTGTAAAAAGGGGGGGGGGACTCCCTTAACAAATGTCTCACTTAACAACAGAAATTTTGGACCCAACTGTGGTAATAAATCAAGGAGTACCTGTACAGATGTTCCTTAGTATGTGTAGATATTATTAAAGACATTGGATATTACAGACTTTCTAAAGATTTACATTTTTGCCCAATCACATAAGAAGCTCCGAACTGGAGAAATAAGGCATGGAAAAGTGAAAAGGACTGCAGACAAATGAATCTTGCATTCTCAAAACTCACAAGTTTCTTTCTAGTATTGGAAAGAACTGGGCTAAAATTTATGGCATTTCTCCTGGTACTTTTTCTTTGCTACATCAGAAGCTGGACATATAGTAGCCTTTTGGAGCAAATGATATCTACATTTAATTAGATTCAATTTAATTATTTTATTTTAGGACTTGAAACGGAGGCTTGATTAGGCGTATCAGAAACTTTAGACCAGAGAATGTACTTTATCTAATGATCTTACTTGCCTATCTAATATATTATAGCAAGTAGCGGCTTCTCTTTTTCTCTTTCACTGTGGTTTCATATTGCAATTTTCCTGAAATGGATTCTTTAGAACAAGAAACTTAATATCTGAGCTTCAGCATTAAGCAGCAGGTCTTTTACTCTTCCTTCCTTCCTTCCTTCCTTCCTTCCTTCCTTCCTTCCTTCCTTCCTTCCTTCCTTCCTTCCTTCCTTCCTTCCTTCCTTCCTTCCTCCCTCCCTCCCTCCCTCCCTCCCTCCCTCCCTCCCTCCCTTCCTGCTGTTAGAAAATATTATCAGGCAAGAAATCCTATCTTGTATTTGGAGAAGTCACATCTATCAATATCTCTACAAACTGTAACACAATGAGCAGAAGAGAGGATTGTACATACATACATTTCTACTACTTTTTCGAAATAGCCCTTCCATTGCAAACAATGCAACGTAAAAGGTTTATACTAACAAATGATGAGTATTTACCTTATACTTAACTGACTGGTTAAAATTTCATACTGGTAGGAAGGGAAATTGTGGAAATTGGAGGGTTTACGTTTTGGGGTCCCATTTATTTCAGCAGGTAATATTTTGGGCTTTCTGGGGTTAAGATCTCTTGCTCTCAGAAAATGGCATCTGTAGTTCCAGTAAGTTCTGTAAAGTTCCAGTGCTCTTGTTCGTTCTGAGTTCAGTGTTGATGTGAGAAAGGGAGAAACTGAACAAATCTATAGCTGTTATAGAGATCTGGATTACAATTACTGCAATGAAATAATCTGATTGTGCCTTTCTTGACTGACTTTCTTGTATTTCCTCCTACTTACTTATTTACAACTTTTATTAAATATTTGGGAAATATTGGCATATGCCTACTTGAATCAAGTACCTATACAGAATGCAAGTTTTTCTCCACTTTTTAAGTTATAAGATATTACAGTCTGAAATCTAAGTATTGTCTATTATAAATTAAGAAAAATGTGTTTTTCAGCTTTTTCTTTCTTTCTTTCTTTCTTTCTTTCTTTCTTTCTTTCTTTCTTTCTTTCTTTCTTTCTTTCTTTCTTTCTTTCTTTCTTTCTTTCTGATAGATAATACTTGGATTTAAGTTTGAAATAAGTTTTAACAGCCTCTCTGCTCATTCCCTCTCCTCTTTTAAGTTATACCTAGAATTTATACTGAAAATCGTAGAGTTTATATATTGAAACTCTATCCTCACCCGTTATTCCACCAACAAGATTTAATGCTGCCGTGTAAAGTCTGTCCAGAGATTTTGCAACTATTAACACTAACTTTTTCTTTGAAGCTTTTGCTCTCTCCTTTACGAAATGGATTTCGGAAAGCTGTTGTCTGCAGTAGCACATTTGGGAGTTTTAGCTTGAAAAGAGGCCTAAGTTTCTTAATTAATAAATCAGATCTTCATCAGTCCCAGGTTTTCTTGACATTGTAATAACTTCGATTCTCCCCCCCCCACCTTCCACTTCTAACTCTATAGGAACTGCTCTCTCTCTCTCTCTCTCTCTCTCTCTCTCTCTCTCTCTCTCTCTCTCTCTCTCTCTCTCTCCTAAATCGGTAAACTATGATGTATGTGTCTCTCCCTGAATAACGTTATTATATGATGCTGCTGGAGCTCTGAATAGCTTGGCTGTGGACTGCTGAACCTTTTGAATGTAATTGTTTTAACACCATGAAATGAAGTAATGCATAAAATTGATAATAAACGGATATCTCTCTGCCTGCGCATGCAAATGAGCACTTAGCACCAGGGCACAGATGCCACCATTGTTTTCCCCCTTGAAAATGACAAAGTAAGAGAAAATATCTACCAAGAGCTTACAAAGTACGGTAGCTGCATTTTCATTATTTTTGAGATTTTCACATAGTTGGAAAACCAGGCAGTTGTGCCAACATTTAGAAAAAAAGGGGGCATGAGGGAAATTGGATAATGTTTCCCCACAATACACTGGAATATACTTGAAAAGGGTTGGGTGGGGTGGGTGGGGGGAGAGGACTTTTTTTTGTCACTTTGGCTTTCATTGCTTCTTTTTATAAAAAAAAGTAGAAGAATAAAACTGAAGGATTTATTTCTTGGTTGGTTTGTTTCTGTGCTGTCTTGCTGGCTTTCTTAATTTATTCCAAAGAAAGAAAGTTTCATTTTTGTCGGACTTCCTATAAAGTCAAGCTAGGATTGATGCAGAATAAGAAATGGTCCGGGGAGTGTCCTAAAAAGCCTGTTTGTTAAGAAGCCTTTAAACTGGGCTAACAACAGCCATTTTCTGCTGATTTTTCTTTTTAAAGCTGATGTACGCAAGCTCTAATAATAACCGACGACATTCAACAATACGCGGGACTTGCACCAATTTATTATTGCGTGGCTTTTCATTTTTTGTTTTTAATTTAAGGCATGTTTTATACATTCTGAATCTATAGCATCTGCAAAAGGCACAGCTGGAAATCCTCTCAGCTTCTGAGTGCTTATATTAAAATCTGTTCTGGATGATATGGCTTCAATTTTCAGGAAAAGTGAATGTTGCATTATCCCCAGGATTCTTCCACTATAAGTGGGTGCATCCTGACCTACCTTCTGTTTCTGTTGCATTCCTCCTTGCCCTGAATTGTCACATATCCTGTGAAGCTGTTAAGCCTGGATAAGGAAGGTAGTGTAAAGGGCAAGAAATCATGCATGATGACTCTGACACAATGGCTTCATAACTTGTCACGTTGAGCAACTAACCCGGCACTGTTGCTTTGAACACTGACATTCTTTATGTATGAAGATTTGATGAGTGGAGGTGGTTTTGCTCCTCACAGTCTGGAAGGAATATGTCAGTAAAAGTCAATCAATCAATCAAGCAAGCAAGCAAGCAAGCAATCAAGCAATCAGAATAGAGCTGGAAGGGACCCTGGAGGTCTTCTAGTCCAACCCCCTGCTCAAGCAGGAGACCCTATGCCATTTCAGACAAGTGACTGTCCAGTCTCCTCTTAAAAACTTCCAGTGAGGAAGCACCTACAACCTCTGAAGGCAAGCTGTTCCCCTGGTTAATTGTTCTCACTGTTAGAAAGTTTCTCCTTAGTTCTAGGTTGCTTCTCTCCTTGATTAGCTTCCACCCATTGTTTCTTGTCCTGCCCACAGGTGCTTTGATAAATAAGTTGTTATAAATAAATAAATATTTATTTATTTATTTATAAATAAATAAATAAATAAAAATAAATAAGTAATAAAATAAATAAAAATAAATAAGTAATAAAATAAATAATAAACAAAGTAAGTAATAAAATAATAAACAAACAAACAAATAGTCTGTTAACTGTGGCAGTAACTTAATTGATGGGCATTTCATTAACTGCATTTGTCTTGGAGAGACTTTTTCTGTTTCCCTGTGTCCCTAAGCAGTATCCATTTCAGATATACTATTGAATTCCTCTTGAAGCCACTTTGTGAAGTATTCATTACTCCCCCCAGGATTACGGTATCTTGGATCTAAGACAGGGGTCTCCAACCTTGACAACTTTAAGATTTGTGGACTTCAACTCCCAGAATTCCTCAGCCAGCTTTTTCATCCGTCCCAGAAAATATTGGTATAGTAACATTTCCTAATGTTCTCAGACATTGTCCAGGAAGCTGGTTAGTTTCCATCTGTCTTTAAAATATACATTTCTTCATTATCATCAGGTGACTACAAAGGGTGCACCTGTATAACACAATAGATATATATCTCCATTTCATCATCATGGAGAAGTTTCTTTCAATCCTATGTTCACCCTGTGCACATCTGTTCACCTGTGTTGTCTGCACTGGGAGTTTTTCTAAACGAGGTAGCACAATGGTCACCTACCCTCATTTCCCAGGTATTCAAGTTTTTGTTCCCTTCTGGAACAAATAACCAAGCGGTTCCATGGGGTCCATAGATGGATCCATGCCAAAAACGGTTCACGGACTATATGGCGGCACTACTTTGGGGATCTCTTTTGTAACCCACTTGCAGACTTCTTGTACTGTCTGATTTCTACTTGTTCCCATTGTTTTCTCAATGGATATAGCTTCATTTGCTTCACACAACTAACAATTTTCTTCCCTAGTGGAAATTGAATGTCCTTGTAATTCTGATTGAGGAATTCCTGTTTTCATTTTAAAAAAAACTATCTAGCTTCAAAATCTCTACAATGGTATTTGTATTTGTTTATTTTGTCAAGCATAAATGAATATAAGCAAGGTACAAACAGTAAAACATGATTGAATATATATATATATATAATATTACAAGCATGAATAAGAGTAGAAGAGGTATGAATATATGGGTACAAATAGCTGAGCAGGACAGAGGTTAGGATAACTTTGAGATATCTTTCTCCATACTCTTATCCTGCAATTGATATGTTCACTTGTTGCTGTTGATCACTGTGATCATTGTGATCACTTCTTAGTGGGTGATATAACTGTGTTCACTATGACTTATAGATAGTCTTCACTTACCGACCATTTGTTGAGTGAATGTTCAAAGTTCCAATGATACTGAGAGAATAACCTCACTGACCATTTATGACCATTTATACTCTTTGCAACATTCCTTAGTTACATGTTGCCATTACAGGCAATATGCATTGCCTTTTGCCTGACCTGTCATCTCCCCCCCCTTGCAGAGAAGGTAGATTGGAGAGAAAGGGATTGCAAAAAAGCAAGCTGTTACTCTTCTACACATTGAAATCGATGTGATTGTGCCAGCATCCCAGGGCAGGGAACTGTAGGTGTATTACACAAACAGCTTTCAGTACTATCTTGAAATCTGCTGGAATGTAGTTTATTAGCACAGTTGTACAGTTTTGTAGTTGGTTCTGTGCAGGAATATCACCCTACAAACATGAACATCCCTCCAGAGCTTGCTGCTTTCTTTAGAATAGGGGTGTCAAACTGGATTTCTTCAATGGCCAGATTAGCATTGTAGTTCTCCTCCACGGGCCGGCCTGGAGGGTGGGGGAGAGGAGATGTGACGGATGCCTCCTGCAGCACCCTGCCAGCCAAAATGGGTCATGCTTTGGCTGCCATAGGCGGTGCGTGGTGCCTCTGTCCAGGCCAAAAACAGGGTGCGGTGCCTCTGGCAGCAAAACAGGGTGCGGGGGGGGGCACCTGGATGGCCTCCTACAGCACCCTGCTGGCCAAAATGGGCCACGGGGGGATCATGCATGACCTCCCCACAGCCCATTTTGGCTGCCAGAGGCACCGTGGGCCGGTCCATTGCTATTTCCAGGCCGGCCCTACGAGCCTGATTTAAGCACCCCAGGGGCCGGATCCGGCCTGTGGGCCTTGAGTGTGACACCCCTGCTTTAGAATAACAAAAGCAGTATAGTGATGCTGTACCACAAGTTTTGCATCTTTCATATATGGATGTTTCGTGGGGTACAAAAGAAAGAGCAGAGGCTAACATTACACTACTAATTTTCCTCATTCTGATCCCTCTTGTGGAGGCCATGGCTTGCAAAAGGAAAAATGGCCATTTGAAAGGTACAATTACAGGGGAGCAACTAGTCCACCACTTGGATAATACATATAGTCACATGGGCAAAGAAACAACAGTATATAAAAAAATTGTTTAAATCAGTGTTAAACCAATGCTGTAAGTATCATTGTGCAAGTATCTTCTTTCCTCCTTTTTCTTATTTAAAGGACCGTATTTTTTACACGGGCAATTCATATGACTACATATTTATCTTAAGACTCAATCAAACAAATCAAATTTACACGTCTTTAAAAAGAGAACACTAGAGCTGAGGCAATTTTCCTTCTGTTCCTTCCAAAAAGCTCATTTTTATCAGCTCTTAAAAAACGGTGGTGGGGTCACATGACAAAGGTAGAATAACTTTTTATTGCCAAATCACTGATCAAAAAGGGAACAATTCCAGTCTGAACACCTTATGTGGAAGCAGCCAGAGTGGAAGCCACTATCTAAATGCAAAGCTGATTATTCAGTGATATTGTTACCCTGTAAATAGATTGTGTAGATGCAATTCTCTGTTAAAAGAGAGCAGGTTATCTTCTTCTTATGTGCTATAATTGGTGCTCCAGCTTTGTTTGCTGACTGCATCTATTTGTGTCAGACACAAAGGACAAGCTGTGAATTCTTGGCCTGCTTGCTGATAGAAGGAGTATGGTAAAATGAGCCATGTTAATGAGTATAGTGTTCTAAAACAATACAGTTCCAGGACAAATCAGTATCCTTGGTAGCAGTTGGCTGGAAAATTAACAAGAAGAATTTCTAAGCCGTTATTGGTGAACATATGGTAGGTTCCAGTTTCGTTACTAAATCAGATGATATTACTAGAACTGGGTCATTATGCACAAACTGTAATTAAGCATTACACTCAACAAAGTAATATTTAACTGGGTTTTTAATAGTGGTGTTAGAATTTCTCTTCCTTTTAAAGAAGGAACGAAAAGGACGGGACTGTGGAAGAGTACTAGGAGTTACTAAACTTGTACTTTTTAAAGGGTTTTGATAATACCCCAATGAAGTGTAAAATAATGAAAAGACAGATTATGTGCCAGGATCTATCTTTATACTAGATGTATCTTAATAATATAAAGCAGTGTTACTCAACCTTGGCAACTTTAAGATGCATGGACTTCAGTTCTGAGAACTGGCTGGACAGAGAATTCTGGGAGTTGAATTCCATGTATACTAAAGTTAATACATGTATATATCAAACTGAATATTTGTATTTTGTATTTGTTTATTTGTCAAGCATATATGATTATAAGCAAAGTATAAACAGTAAAACATGATTGAATATATATATAATAGTACAAGCATGATTATGAGTACAAGAATTATGAATATATGGGTGCAATTGGACAGGAACGGTAGGCATGATTGTGCGCTTATGCACGCCCCTTAACGACCTCTTAGGAATGGGGTGAGGTCGATGGTAGATAATCTGAGGTTGAAGTTTTTGGGGTTAGGGGAAGAAACTACTGAGTCAGGTAAAGTGTTCCAGGCACTGACCACTCTGTTGTTGAAGTCAAATTTTTTGCAATCAAGTTTGGAGCGGTTTATATTAAGTTTGTATCTATTGTGAGCTCGTGTATTATTGCGGTTGAAGATGAAGTAGTCATTAACAGGTAGGACATTGTGGCAGATCATTTTGTGAGCTACACTTAGGTCAGATCGAAGGCGGTGTAGTTCTAAATTTTCAAGTCCCAAAATTTCAAGTCTGGTTTCATAAGGTATTCTGTTGTGAACAGAGGAATGTAATACTCTTCTTGTGAAGTATCTCTGGACATTCTCAATTGTGTTGATGTCTGATATGTAGTGTATATAATATGTATATAATATGTATATAATATGCTTTATAGAAGTGTTTGTCAACCTTGGCAAGTGTGTGTGTGTGTGTGTGTGTGTGTGTGTGCATATATTGTACTTGTTACTATTAAGATTGCTGCAATTCATTCATTCATTTCAACTCTTTTCATAGTGTAATTTATTGTAATAATACAGGAACAAAAGTAAAACTAAAAAGCAACAGCAGAATACAAAAGCTGCTCATAAATACAAGCAGCAGAGAAAAGACAGGAATCAGGACTTAAGATGCCTTGAGAAAGAAAAGGGCTTTTGCTTGTTGGTGGGAAGGGATTCCAAAATTGGAGCAATTAATGCAGCCTTTGTTTCGAAAGTAAACTTATCTGGAGAGTTACAGGCAAGAACAGTTTTTCTAAGCGAATTGGACGGCACTGCTTCAGCTGGGAAAGCATACTTTTGAGCTGGGGCAGGAAAAGATAGGCTGAAGTTAACTTCCTACTGGACTGGGGAAGTCAGGAAGAGAACATCGTTTATTGATACACTCTAGAAATGGTTAGTATGGCCATATGATTCGACCAGTGCAGTGGTGGGTTCCTACCGTTGCGGTCCACTCTATAGCACCAGTAGTGGCCCGCTGGTGACGTCACAGTACCGGTGCGGTCAGGGTGCTGCCATTTTTTAAAAAAAAATTTTTAAATTTTTTTTTAAAAATTCTTCTGCGCATGCCCAGAAACCTGACAATTAAGTCTTTCCCCATCCCTTTGCTTGAAAATAATAAGAAGCTCGCATTTGACACTTTTCCTTCGCTTTTGCCTAAAGCTTTCCAAAGTGGACGTTTTCCAAAAGCTTAACCTTTATACTGTTAATTTTATACAGTTTTATACTGTTATTCTTTAGACAAAAACATTGAGGACTGTTAAAAGATACTGTTCTTTTAACAGTCCTCAATATTTTCATCTAAGGAATCCATGACTGAAACCAAAAATGCTGTATGAGACTTGCTTGTCTTTTAACTATAGCATTTTCTGCATATAAAGGTTGCTGTGTTGCCATGGTGTAACACACACTTTGTATGCAAAGCTTTTCATGTAAGGTATAAAATAGCAAAAATAGTAGTAACATCTCTCTGAAATAACTAATATATGACCGGCAAGCCACGCCCACCTGGTCACATGGCCACCAAGCCACGCTCACCTGGTCACATGGCTGGCACACCCACAAAATAAGCCACGCCCACAGAGTGGTAGTAAAAAAATTAGGAACCTGTCCCTGGACCAGTGGTAGGTTGCTACCGGCTTTAGAACTGGTTCACTAAGTGTGCGCTTCGTTGCACGTGCGTTCGTGCGCAGTTCAGAGGAAATAGAACTTCTACGTTGCAAACTAGGCAAGGAGCAAGGAAAACAGCTGCGGAGCGGCAATTCAATCTGCCGCCCCTGATCAGCTGGGCTTCGGAAGCAGAGATAAAGGTCAGTCTATCCCATGGGCGGGCGGGAGAGCCCACTTTCACAGATACAGAGAACTGGTTCGCTCTCGGCTTGGAGTCAGAGCTAACGGTTCGGGTGAACCGGTCCGAACTGGTAGCAGCCCACCACTGGATTCGACTTCCAAAATTGCCTTCTGAAGGACGTAGCACCCATTCTAATCCTTATCCAGACCATGAAGTTTGTTTTACGTACTCAAAACTTCTCCACCAAATGATCCTATGGTAGGAATTCTTTGGGGCAAAAGCCTCCATTGTTCTGATCTTCCACAGAGTTTAGCTGCTCCTGGAGGCAATGGGGGAAAGTCTACAATTCAAGCAGGAGTCAGGAGCCATGACTACTTCTTTGCCTAGCAACATATTAAATAGCAATTTGGCAATCGTGCAGAATAAAGTATGTTAGGCAGAGATGGGGAATCTAGTGTTTTCCATAGTTTGTTGAAATACAATGATCTGAGAACTACATCTGGAAGAGGCAGATTTTCCTTCCTCCTTCCCATAAAAAGATTTTTAGCCATTGAGAGGAGGCAGGAAATAAAGCTCAAGAACAGCAGACTACCTAAAGAGAGAATAAGTTCTTAGGAAGCCAGTAAATATCAATAACTTTTTTCCTGGGTAAAACCTATTTCATTCATAGCACTGAATGATTGGCAACTCTACCTGCCAAAGTTTTCAGACCATCAAACTAAAGGCACAAGTTGCCAAACAGGCTGTTGCTGCAGGTATTCTTAAGCTGTAGCCAGCCTAAAACTGGCAGGTCCTGCCTCTAAAGGTTTTGCACATACCGGTAGTTAGAATTTGTTACTATAGGATTCTCAGATCTGGTCTATTTTTTTTTTGATTATCACAATTTCTCAGCTGCCATCTAGTGGTTGCCTGGATTTTTGCAGTCCAGATATGGTAGTCCTAGACCTTGCAATCCTTGTTGGTTAATAGCAACAGACATGGGATTGTCATTGTCCTTACAAACCACCCATTGGTAACTATAGAATAGATCCATGAATATCAAGTGATGACTTGGTATGTGAAATATACCAGAGCAACAGACCTCACTTTATCTCTCTGGAGCTTCAACACTCCTTTTCAATAGACAGATATTCAGTTGTGAATTATCAGCTCCAATTGCATGGCTGTAAATCCAGGAGGACAATGAAACAAAAATAACTCTTCACAAACAGCATTCTCTAAGAAGATAACTACATCCAAGGTATGATGATGGCTCCTAGGTTAGACAGACGTATGGAGGATGGCCACACATCCATGTCTACTAGTCCTGATGACTGACCAACATCTAAATTGCAGGGAATACTAACTGCAGAGAACCAACATTTGGGGTTTCCCAGAGACCTGAATCAAGTTAATTCTGCATATAGCAATAGCAATAGCACTTAGACTTATATACCTCTTCACAGTGCATTACAGCTCTCTCTAAGTGGTTTACAGAGTTCAGCATATTGTCCCCAACAATTTGGGTCCTCATTTTACCCACCTCGGAAGGATGGAAGGCTGAGTCAACCTTCAGCTGGTGAGACTCGAACTGTCGAACTGCCAGCAGCCACCAGTCAACAGAATTAGCCTGCAGTCCTGCACTCTAACCACTGCACCACCAAAGCTCATATGTTCCTATAATACAGGTAGTCCTCAACTTACGATCACAATTGAGCCCCAAATTTCTGGTTGTTAAGTGAGACATTTGTTAAGTGAGCTTTGCCCCATTTTACAACCTTTCTTGCCACCGTTGTTAAGGGAATCACTGCAATTGATAAGTTGGTAACACAGTTGTTAAGGAAACCTGGCTTCCTCATTAACTTTGCTTGTTGAGAAATCACCTTGCCAAATGTGATCACAAAATCTTGGGACACAGCAACGGTCATAAATATGAACCAGTTGCCAAGCATCTGAATTTTGATCACATGATCATGGAGATGCTGCAAAGGTCGTAACCATGAAAAATGGTCATAAGTCACCTTTTTCAGTGCTGTTGTAACTTTGAACGGTGACTAAACAAACTGTTATAAGCCGAGGACTACCTGTACGCTGATAACATAGTAAATACACACCAACTTTCTACAGTCAAATGTCCGGGAAGACTGAGAACCGTAATCCTAATAATTGATAGACACAACATAATCTAGTATGTTGATGTTTGAGACATATTAATGTTTTAAGAGTCAGCCTTAAGTCAGTCACTCCAGAAATAAACTTGAAAGCAAAATCTTCTGCAGCATTATTAGGGTTTTGGAAATAGTTGTGGGAGATTACAGACAATGAACCGGAGTGAGATTTTAGAACCTGCAAGGCCAGCGCTCTTGAATCCATCTGAAATGCAATAAGCTTCCTGGGCTGTGTGGCCTCTCCATTCTTTGTTTTTCATCAGCTACAGTACATGTCCACTGTCTGGTTTGTCAATCATCTGATTCAGTGCCTCTTTGCCTGAGAAGCCACTGACAGGGGGTGGGAATGGGGGGCAGCTAGAGCTAATTACCGTACCTCATTAAAAGGCTTCTCATTCATATTCAGTAAGGAATAATTGAAGCAGACAGATATGTCTTTGTTAGGGGCACTGATAGAATTTGCAGTCTTAAAAACAACAACTCTCTCTCTCTCTCTCTCTCTCTCTCTCTCTCTCTCTCTCTCTCTCTCTCTCTCTCTCTCTCTCTCTCTCTCTCTCTATGGATGACTCGACAGAATAAACATATAACCCTTTCCTGGTGAAGAGCTGATTGGGAACAGAACCTTGTGGCTCAGAGGTTAATCTTCTGACTTTCAAGCAGACTGCCCAGGTTCAATTCCCACTACGGGTATGGCTATCTGACAAGAGCAAAATAGCTCGAAATAGATCTATAATAGTCTCCCTTTATTTTCATTTATCAGCAAAAAATGTTACATATATATATATATATATATCCTGCTCCATATACAGCATGTCTATGCCTGTTTGCTTACTGGATTCTTTTAATGATGTCTTAAAAAATGGGGGGTGGGGGGTAGAAATCAAAGAAATGGAGACATTTTTTAAAAAAGAAATTGGATTTGATGTATAGAAAAAGGCGTGCTTTTGGAAATATATGCTTCACTTTCTTTTAAAATATTCCAAACAATCCCTCATTTTTGCATGTTTCGATTCTCAATTCTGCCCCCCTTTTGGGCTGAAGTCAATGAGAAATTAATATCAGGGAACCTGTCTAATTCATAGACATTTAGTTCAAGCCCTAATGATATGATGTCCGTCAATGGCAATATTACACAATATCATGTTGTCAAAATTCAGACGCTTGGCACCTGACTCATATTTATGATGGTTGCAGTATCCTGGGGTTATGTGAATTTCTGACAAGCAAAGTCAAACGGGGAAGCCAGGGGCCGCGGTGGCTTACGTGGTAAAATGCTGAGCCTGCGCTCCGCTGAGATCGGTAGCTCAATGGCTGGATTCCCGTCAGTGAACAAACCGCTTAGGGACAGGAAAGGAGCCTCCCCCGATTGCCTACTGGCATGAGCGGTGGGTAAGATAACACCGCTCAAAAAAAAATCCTTTCACAGAGGAAGCCAGCCACTTTGGTGATCCCTGGCTAACAAGTGCCATACGCTAAAATAAATGTTTTTTAAAAAAAAAGAAAAAAGGGGAAGCCAAATTCACTTAACGACCGTGTTACCAAGTTAACAACTGCAGCGATTCACTTAGCAACAGTGGCAAGACAAGTCGTAAAGTGAAGCGAATTTCACTTGGCATCTACCTCGCTTAAAAATCTGGGCTCAATTGTGGTCGTAAGTCAAAGACTACCTATAGTGCTTTGTGTTAAACCTGGTTCTGTATTCAAGTGACCTTTTGGGGATGTTAAAAAAAATGGGTCTCACAAACAATGTTCCCTCTAAGCTGCGCAGTTGCGTGGCCGCGCATGTGATAAGAAAACGGTGCTCAGCAATTTCCAACTGCTGCATGGCGTTTTCTAATGTCAGAGGGAACATTGCTCACCAATCCAGGTTGCATCCATCTCTATGTTAGGGTGCAGCGCAGCTGTCATAGAAATGCTTTCGAAGGAGTGCAGTTTACCGGTTAATCCACCTTTACAGATTTAGCCAAAGTGAGTTGAGCCTAGAAACAGTCACTACTACTTCCTGAAGGCTCAATAAACTTTATACAGCCATTTCCCCCACCCCACCCCTCTGCAGTCTGGGATGAAAGGGGATGGGGCCAGAGGCTTGGACGGGATCAAAATGCCATCATTTTCACAACAGTAAATTTAGCTGTTTTCCAAGCATGTTGCTACTCCTTTTTATTGCATATACATCAAACTGTCTCTGATATATCTTGTGTGTCAAGGCTGAAAAAAAGGTTCACACACCAGATGCTGACTCTGGGGGAAAGTGTTTTAGGAGGGGGGCATTGACATAAGGTACAAGCAGTCCTTCACAGGCATTTAAGCCATGCCATTTTATGACATATAGTTAAAAAAAATATTGTGGGGTGGGAGGAAGGGAAAAGAATCACTGTGATTTCAGGCCCAACTGGATGGAGATCATAAAAGTTCAACTGGTCACATTTTCCTCAGAGATTTCTTTGGTGCACAATGAAAAAGACCAATCGCTGCTAAGATAGCGGGTCCTGCTTTTTGGCTTCTGATATGGAAATTGCCTTGAGTTGATCTGCTTAATCTATATGCAGATCGAGTTGGTCATAGAGACCTGCTGTATTAGACTGCACTGGGAAATGGCCGCAATCTTGCCTACTCCAGAATTGCCAGTGAATTAACCTGGAGAGCTCGCAGCTTCTCTTTGCACTCCAACCTTGCTATTTGTTATTCCTTCGAAATGACCCCTGAACTAAAACAACCCAGGGTAGAGGTTCGTTCTCCGAACTTGTGGATTTGATTTCTGAATATTTCATTAGCAGGCTAGGTAACAGTGTTGTTGAATGTCAGTGTTGGCGTTCTTCAGCTTATAAAGACCATATGTGGTCAGAAGGTCTTGTGATGGGGGTGGGGTTACTTCAGGTGAGAGTCTAGTGATGGGTCTTGTGGTGGTTCTTTTGATGGGTCAAGTGTGGGTCACATCAGGTAAGGGTCTTGTGATAGGTCCTGTGATGAATGATAAGACCCATCACAAGACCCATCACAAGCCCATCACTTGACATGACCCACACCCAGGGGTGAAATGCTACCAGTTGGGCCCTGTATGGGTGTACCGGTAGCGGCGGCCAGTGACGGTTTGGAAAACCGGTAGCGGAGGCAGCGCAAGGCTCCGTCCACCCACCCGGACATTGCCATTTTATTGTTTTTAACCCTCTGCACATGCGCAAAGCCTTTTGCGCATGCGCAGAGGGTGAAAAAGCGCATGCTTCCGAACCGGTAGGGAAGGTAAGTAGATTTCACCACTGCCCACACCTGACCCATCACAAGATCCTCACCTGATATAACCCCATGTCCATCACAAGTCCTGCTTACCACACGTAGCTCTTATAAGCAGAAGAACACCAACACTGACATTCCCTAATTTCTGCTGAAGATGTTACCTAGCCTGGTAATAAAACATTCAGAAACTAATCCACAAGCTCAGATAATGAATTTCCACCCTTAGCCTACATCCAAGTTACAGATGTTTGCCACTATCGTAAAACAATTCAACGTTGTAGATATATCCAGTATATCTATTTGCTATATGATTTATTGCTTCCACTGAGACCACCTATGTCAATGATGGCGAACCTTTTTGGCTCGGGTGCCAAAAGGGTGCAAGGGCGTGCGATAGTGGGTGTGTGCGTGCCCACACCCATAATGCAATGCCCTCCCCCCATGCATGTGCACAACCCTGCGCTGCACCCCATGCATGCGTATAACCCCCCATGCTCCCCCCCGCGCATGCGCACAGGCCTCACTGAAGCCTCCGGACTTCCGGTAGGCCCATTGGGCCATTTTTCGCTGTCCCCAGGGTTCAGGAAAGCCTCCTGAAGCTTGGGGATGGCAAAAAATGGCCCAACAGGCCTACCGGAAGTTCAGAAACAAACTTCTGGTTGGGCCATTGGGCCATTTTTCGCTGTCCCCAGGGTTCAGGAGGCTTTCCTGAAGCCTGGGGTGAGCAAAAACGGCTGAAAAGAAGGCCAAAAATCAGCTGTCCAAAGTGCGCATGCGCACCGGAGCTAACATAGGGCAACGCCTCACGTGCCCTCAGATATGGCTCTGCATGCCACCTGTGGCACGTGTGCCATAGGTTCGCCATCACTGACCTATGTCATGTCTTAGGAAATCATGTTTAATTATATGTATGTAGTCCTCGATTGACAACCCCCAATTGAATCTGAAATTTTTGTTGCTAAAGGAGACAGTTGTTAGGTGAATTTTGCCTCATTTTATAATTGTTAAGTGAATCACGGCAATTGTCAAGTTAGTAACACAGTTGTTAAATGAATCTGGCTTCCCCATTGACTTTGCTTCTTAGAAGGTCGCCAAAGACATGACCCCGGGACAGTGCAACTGTCATAAATATGAGTCAGTGTCCAAGCATCTGAATTTTGATCATGTGACCTTGGGAATGCTGCAATGGTTGTAAGTGTGAAAAATGGTCATAAGTCACTTTTTTCAGTGCTGTTGTATCTTTGAACAGTCATTAAATTTACTGTTGTGAGTCGAGGGCTACCTGTAGCTAAGGATTCTTTAGCAAGCAAGCACTATCTTTTCTCAATGCCTTCCTTAAGGTAAAACTTTAGAATAGAATAGAATAGAATAGAATAGAATAGAATAGAATAGAATAGAATAGAATAGAATAGAATAGAATAGAATTCTTTATTGGCCAAGTGTGATTGGACACACAAGGAATTTGTCTTTGGTGCATATTCTCTCAGTGTACATAAAAGAAAAGATACATTCGTCAAGAATCATAAGGTACAACACTTAATGATAGTCTGGGTACAAATAAGAAATCAAATCATACATTTGTTAAGAATCATGAGGTACAACACTTAATGATTGTCATAGGGTACAAATAAGCAATCAGGAAACAATCAATATTAATATAAATCATAAGGATACAAGCAACAAGTTACAGTCATACAGTCATAAGTGGGAGGAGATGGGTGATAGGAACAATGAGAAGACTAATAGTAATAGTAATGCAGCCTTAGTGAATAGTTTGACAGTGGTGAGGGAATTATTTGTTTAGCAGAGTGATGGCGTTCAGGAAAAAACTGTTCTTGGGTCTAGTTGTCTTGGTGTGCAGTGCTCTATAGCGACGTTATGAGGGTAGGAGTTGAAACAGTTTATGACCAGGATGTGAGGGGTCAGTAAATATTTTCATGGCCCTCTTTTTGACTCGTGCAGTATACAGGTCCTCAATGAAAGGCAGGTTGACCAGTATCCATATCATTGGCCCTGAATTGAAACCACTCCTTGCCTAATATGGAAGATTTTAAAGAACCTGTCACAGTAGTTTAGCCAGCATAACTAATTGCAGAGTTGTAGGCCAACATTTCTGAGAGAAAAAGGACCCACATAAAGTTAATAATCAAATCATAGAGTTAGTTGAATACAGACTCCTGATTACTTTTCACATTTTCTTTTAATTCTTGAATTATTAGTCCTTGGGGAAAAGTCACCACAGAGATGGCTACCTGTTGCTTGAGAGATTTAGTAGAAAAATTACGGCATATGTATTTTTGATGTCTTTCCCATTAGTCGGCCTTGACTTATTCTCAAGATTGATAGGCATTGCATGCGTACAGGTTCTCATTCTTGTTTCCTCAGTGCCAATGAATTCTATAAGAGAGAGAGAAACATATGGACTAATGCACTATTGAGACATTCAATGCAGGGGCGGGTTCCTCTTACCTGCCTACCGGTGCGCTGTGCGTGCATCATCTCATTTCGTGCGCGCGCATGCTCGCTATGCGCGTGCATCCCCTCGCACGATTTTGCTTCCTGTGCATGCGCAGGAAGCAAAAAAAGCCCAAAAATTCCAGAAAAAAGATGGTGCCACGCGATGGACAGGTGAAGATGGCACCGGAGCCATCGCGCACAAATTATGCAATCGGCAGGTCCCTACCAGGACGGTGCACTGGACCGCACCAGTAGGAACCCACCACTGATTCAATCTATAAAGCCTCCCCAAAGAAAAGCTTTAAGCAATGTACTACCAGGGAGAATCCTGTAATAAAATGCACTTTTTGTGAGAAGCGATGAGTAAGGGTGTCAAACTTGTGTCATCATGTTGTTGTCACGTGACGTATTGTGACTTTTCCCCACTTCGCTAAACCGGGTGTGGGTGTGGCCAGTGTGTGATGCATCCGGCCCACGGGCCGTGAGTTTAACAGCCCTGGTTTAGAGAAATCATATACTATTAATTACAAATTTTTCACATCATTTTTTAAAAAATAATATGTATCCTATCTTTCTTCTCACTTTAAAAACATATTGAGAAGAGACCTGCATTCCTATTCTTTTTCTTTTCTGGGAAAAATGTTTTTTTCTAAAGACAGTCCGTGTTTGGGAAAAGAAATGTGAACGGATTGATCACAAGTGAAATACTTAAGGCGATTTAGCTGCTAAACCTGAATTAGGTGGTTATTTTCTCTCTAGCAGCTGCAAGAAGCAAGTTAGCAGGTAAATACATTGTCTTGCAGAGGCAGCACATTCCCACTTTATGTAGACAATCTCTCCCATCTCTCTTCTATGTGTGTGGAATACCACAACCCTTGTCTTTACTGGAAAATCAATTCTAATGTAACTGGCACAGATTTAAGGCCTTGCTTGAGTACATGATGAGCCAATGAGCTTAGAACTGCACATCCTCCAGTAACTTGCTTAAGAAAAATTCCAATTTCGATTAGGCCTGAAACCGAGGGTCATCTAAAGCTTCACACACGCACACACACACAAACATCAAAAAGGAAGAATATTTCATTTGTGAAAAATATAGAAGCCAGAGTTCTGTGATTCTGTACATTTCCTTTCATTATATTCAATATTATATTCAATAATATTATATTCAATATGAATATATTGACACAAACGTTGATCACTATTCTTTCCAAATATTTTTCAGATTGTAGGCCACATATCAGGCATGTGTTCTAACTTACTTTGCTGCCGGTTCGCTTCCTCCCGCGCTGCATGGCCGTGCCTTGTGGGCGCATGTGCGCTTCATGCGTGTGCACAATTTTTGATTTTCTGAATTTTCTGAAAAATTTTCTGAAAAAACAGTTATATTGTGGTGAGAGAAATGTACATATTATGACTGGAAATGTTTCAAAAATGACTTTGAAGAAAAATGGATCTCATGCAATCACATATATGGAAACTTTCTGCAATCATGAAAGAAACTTGATCATTTCTGGGCTTCCATGTAAACTTGGAAAAAAAGATGTTGCTGCTTTAAGAAATTTGCTCATTAAACTTAAGGCAACTTTTAAAGGGGCAGTGCTTTTTTTGAGGATCATCAAAATCTTGGATGGGTTGCATCCTTTAATGAATCAGACAAACATGTTGTATGTTTCCCACAAGATCCAAATAATTTCCAAAGGATTAGCAGAGCACTAGTTCTTGAAATTTCATTTTAATTTTATTTCTATATTTCAGAGAGAGTATAATTTTAAAAAAATGAAGAAAACTCAAACACAACCAATTTAAGCTAAGGTGCTTATAGAACCCATTAAACTTTCAGGCTGCTTTCTTCTAATAGTTCAGCAAAATAGGGTAATAAACTTTTGATATGTTTTCTACTGGTTAATTCTGTTCCTTAACAATCATGTATTTTGAGTATAACGTTGCAGTGGGCTAAAGGATCACTTAGGCTGACACGGCAATTACAATTCTGTAAAAAGCAGACATGGCTTCAGGCTTCTTATGCTCTGGATACCTCCTGACCTGATCAGCATAATAGGATTTAGGTGAGTTTTCCTTTAAAATTGAAGAAGAACCTAACTACTCATATGCTTGCTAAATTCATTTGTACCCTGTTCTACCGATTTATCACCAGCTATGATGGCTAACCTATAAGGTTAAGGAGCCGAGGTGGCCCAGCGGTTAGAGAGCAGTACTGCAGGTTACTTTAGCTGACTATGATCATTTGAGTTCAGCTGTTCAAATCTCACCGGCTCATGGTTGACTCAGCCTTCCATCCTTCCGAGGTAGATAAAATGAGGACCCAGATTGTTGGGGGCAATGTAAATATATACATTGCTTAATGGTGTAAACTGCTTAGAGAGTGCTTGCACTATGAGGCGGTATATACATCTCACAAATAAATAAATAAATAAATAAATAAATAAATAAATAAATAAATAAATAAATAAATAAATAAATAAATAAATAAATAAATAAATAAATAAATAAATAAATAAATAAACAAATAAACAAACAAACAAATAAATGGCATGCATAAGTGCACCAACGTGCCTACCGTCCCTGTCCTAATGTTCCCTTTTATTTTTATTCATTTCATGTATTCAAATTATGTATATACTTATATGTATTATCTAATACGAGATTGACAAAATAAATAAATTAAAAAATAAAAATATTCATTTGGGACTAGTTTAAGATACTGGCAAGGACTTTTAGTGCATTCAACATCTGTTTAAATAGATATGGAACACCAATTGAACATGCCCAAGTTTTAATATCAGTCTTTTATTCTGTTTGTTGGTTTGGTTTATAAGGATTTTCCATTATTATGCCCCTAATTTGTTACTACATACTTACAGAATTCTCAAAAATCATATAGCTCATTCTTTGCAGCATTTCAGATTTCTTCTGAAAAGCTTTCTGCTTCCCTTTCCATCTTTAGTAGTAGTCAGTGGTGGGTTCCTACCGGTGCGGTCCACTCTATAGCACCGGTAGTGGCCTGCTGGTGACGTCACAGTACCGGTGCGGTCGGTTGCCGGTGCCTGGGTGCCGCCATTTTTTTTAAAAAAATTAATTTTCTTCTGCGCATGCCCAGAAACCTGACAATTAAGTTTTTCCCTGTCCCTTCGCTTGAAAATAATAAGAAGCTCGCATTTGAAACTTTTCCTTCGCTTTTGCCTAAAGCTTCCCAAAGTGGGCGTTTTCTGAAAGCTTAACCTTTTATACTGTTAATTTTATACAGTTTTACACTATTATTCTTTAGACGAAAACATTGAGGACTGTTAAAAGATACTGTTCTTTTAACAGTCCTCAATATTTTCATCTATGGAATCCATGACTGAAACCAAAAATGCTGTATGAGACTTGCTTGTCTTTTAACTATAGCATTTTCTGCATATAAAGGTTGCATACACGTACTTTGTATGCAAAGCTTTTCATGTAAGGTATAAAATAGAAAAAATAGTAGTAACATCTCTCTGAAATAACTAATATATGACTGGCAAGCCACGCCCACCCGGTCACATGCCCGGCAAGCCACACCCACCCGGTCACATGGTCAACAAGCCACACCCACAAAATAAGCCACGCCCACAGAGTGGTAGTAAAAAACTTAGGAACCCGCCCCTGGTAGTAGTAATGTAAAAGAAAGCCACTATTGCTATTCCATTGTGGCAAGAAAAAGAGAAATGCATGGAGATAGCTGACTAACTTTCACCATCCTCAGCTATAAAGCTTTCTATCTGGGAGAAAAGCAATTATGTTTCATTTAAATACACATTGTGTGGAAAGATGTGTACAAATGTATAGAAAGATGTTCAAAAAAGCAGATCTTAGGCATACCTGCATTAAAAATAGCATATCTTATAGAACAGGGGTATCAAACTCGATCACGTCATGTGATATATCATGACGTATTGCAGGGGTGGGTTCCAGTTTGTTTTGCTGTTGGTTCGCTCAGGGACATGCTTCGTGCGCATGTGCATGTGCAGAACTTAAAAAAACCTTCTGTGCATGCGCAGAAGCAAAAAACAAGATGGCGGCGCCTATGGCACCACCAAAAGAACCGGTTCGGGGACGTGGCAGGCCTGGGTTGCTGCCAGTTCTAGCGACCCAGGCTGCCAAGTTACTACCGGTTCTATAGATATGAATCACATCAGATACCTGTACAATTAGCACAGGGGCCCCCCAAGGCTGTGTGCTCTCTCCACTTCTCTTCTCTCTCTATACCAATTACTGCATCTCTAACGATCCATCTGTTAAACTAATGACTGTATGACTGTACCTTTGTTGCTTGTATCCTTACAACTTATATTGACTGGTTCCTAATATGATTTGATTTCTTATTTGTACCCGGACTATCATAAGTGTTATACCTTATGATTCTTGATGAATGTATCTTTTCTTTTATGTACACTGAGAGCATATGCACCAAAGACAAATTCCTTGTGTGTCCAATCACACTTGGCCAATAAAAAAATTCTATTCTATTCTATTCTATTCTATTCTATTCTATTCTATTCTATTCTATTCTATTCTATTCTATTCTAAACTGTGGTATAAAAATGTAATCAATATTCTTTCCTCCGCCTCATCATATTCTGCTTCCAGCAATGGTCAGTCTCATTGGGTCTATGGAATAGAAAAATAGCAAAACAAAACAGGAAACATTCATATGTCATGTAGAAAATGACATTAATTCTTTACATCTATGGGGATTCAACAACAAATAACCTGCAATGTTACATCTAATAACCACGTTATTAACTTTGATTATACAGCTACAAATGTTCTTAGTGGTTACAATTATCCAAGCCTTTGTAATTCCACCCACGGTAACTGCATCTATGGCTATATAATATCGTTTTAACATAACATAACTGAATGTCATTTTAGTCTTGTACTGTGTTACATAGGGGGAAACAGAAATCGTCCAGTTCCACAATATAAAATCACAGTTTGCTTGAATGAACCAAAATTTTGGAGGATTAAAATGCTTACATTTGAGTAGCTAATATTCACATCTTTTGTTCTCTCATGATTTTTTTACTGTTTCTGTCTTAATGGAGAACATTACCAAAATTGACATTTTATGAATGAAAATATGTTTTCAATATGTCAAGGATCATATTGGTGGCTGCTTAGCACTCATAGTGCATTTGAATAATTGGTTCTTGCCCTCTTGGCATAATATTTGTCTAAACGTTGCTGCTCTTTTGAAAACTGAAATAACATTATCTCACTGATCATGCTTGTTTTGTGTCCCTTTTTCTTCTGCCTACTTCCCTGTATCAAGTCCACTTTGGAATTCCAATTGATAAAAATAGAGTGTTCGGGTTCTTGGTTGAATTGAAACATCAATAAAAATTAAAGACTTAAGCAGGCATTAGATTTCCTTGCAGATGAAAGCTCAATGAGAACACAATTAACTTGGAAAAAGATCCAAACTCTGAAAGTAGGACAGGTAGTACATCCAACTGCACGGACACCAACACCAAATGACTGGATGATAGGGCCGCCTAGATCTGGATATATTGGTATAGTTCATCTTTAACCTTGAATGGAGTAACCCTTCCCCAATCTAGAGTAGTACAAAATCTGGGGAGTCTTCTGGACTTACAGCTCCTGCTCAAGGAGCACCGTGTCACCTTTGACCAGGAAGGTCTTTTCACAGATTCATTTGATGCACTGGTTGAGTCCTTTCCAGTCACTCGCACCCTAGCCACCTGACAACTCAACGATAGCAATGTGCTGCTGTATAAGGGACTGCCACTTCCAAGAATCCTGGATCCTGAATCCAAGTTCAACAGGTCCAAAGTGCAGCAACAGAGCCACTAATGCAGCCTCAGAATTCCCACACGACAAACCTGCTTCATTAGCTCCACTGGTGGCCAATTTCCTTCTGGACGTGATTCAAGCTGCCACCATAGTGATGCCCGATGGTACTGCAGAGCACAAGTCTATCCTTAGCTAATATAAACAGAGTACTAATCTGAAAACTACTGAGCTTAATGAGAGTAAAGTAAGAATAATCAAACTTATTGCTAAACTGCTAGGCAAACAGAAAGGTCTTTAAACCATTTTTAGAGGCCATAGAATTTTCAAAAGAAGATGGGAGGAACCTACTTGGTTTGTTAGGGAACAGTTATAGATGTCTATGGAGATTCTCAGTCATCCAGGTCGTGGTTGTCCCAAAGGTGCTTTTTCAAAAGGCAACTGGACTTTGTTTTTCCCTGAAGACGTTTCGCTTCTCATACAAGAAGCTTCTTCAGTCAGAACGTCTTCAAGGAAAAACCAAGTCCAGTTGTCTTTTGAAAGAACACCTCTGGGACATGGGAAAAGACTCTGACTGTGGGATCTTTAAAATCTAGAGGAGAAAATGACTCTGGAATTGAGCACTGAAAGAAAGTTTTGCCCAAGAGAACATAAGGAATGATCAGGTTTTGGGGAAGAAATGAGAGAATAGAATAGAATAGAATAGAATAGAATAGAATAGAATAGAATAGAATAGAATAGAATAGAATAGAATAGAATAGAATAGAATAACAGAGTTGGAAGGGACCTTGGAGGTCTTCTAGTCCAACCCCCTGCTTAGGCAGGAAACCCTACACCACTTCAGACAAATGGTTATCCAACATCTTCTTAAAAACTTCCAGCGTTGGAGTATTCACAACTTCTGGAGGCAAGTTGTTCCACTGATTAATTGTTCTAACTGTCAGGAAAGTTCTCCTTAGTTCTAAGTTACTTCTCTCCATGATTAGTTTCCACTCATTGCTTCTTGTTCTACCCTCAGGTGCTTTGGAGAATAGTTTGACTCCCTCTTCTTTGTGGCAACCCCTGAGATATTGGAACACTGCTATCATGTCTCCCCTAGTCCTTCTTTTCATTAAACTAGACATGTCCAGTTCCTGCAACCGTTCTTCATATGTTTTAGCCTCCAGTCCCCTAATCATCTTTGTTGCTCTTCTCTGCACTCTTTCTAGAGTCTCAACGTCCTTTTTACATCGTGGCCACCAATGTTGAAGTCTGTCAAGATCCTTCTGTATCTTGAGCCTATCTTCTGGAGTGTTGGTTATTCCTGCCAGTTTGGTGTCATCTGCAAATTTGATGAGTTCCCCATCTATCCCCTTGTCCAAGTCATTGATGAAGATGTTGAAGAGTACTGGGCCTAAAACAGAGCCTTGGGGTACTCCACTACATACTTCCCTCCATGTAGATGCAGTTCCATTGAGGACTACACGTTGAGTGCAGTTGGTCTGCCAGTTTCGAATCCATCTGGTGGTGTTGCTGTCTAAGCCACATTTTTCTACTTTATCTAGTAGTAGGTTATGGTCTACTTTATCAAATGCCTTACTGAAGTCCAAGTAAATTATATCGACAGCATTCCTCTGGTCCACTAATTTTGTCACTTTGTCAAAGATTGCAATAAGATTAGTCTGGTATGATCTGTTTTTGACAAACCCATGTTGGCTTTTGGTTATTATTTTGTTTGCTTCTAGGTGTTCGCTGATTCGTTGCTTGATTATCTTTTCCAGATAGATGTTGGTGTGTGTGACTGGAGGAGCCTCAAATCAAGTACTAAGTTTGAACTGGTCTCTGGCTCAATTAGAGAGCCAATGTAGTGTCCTGAGACATGGCTATTACGGTAATCATAACAGGTACCGGTGAAGCTTCAATCTCTTTTCCTAATGCTCCTATAAAATAAGAACATCCAGGAAATAGGTAAACAAATGGTAATCAGTAAAATAAGACCCAGAGCTGATCCCCAAATCGCCAAATAAGAAGAAATTCCCAGGACTGTAACGGATGTAAAAAAAAAGACAAAAAGACTTGAGCTAATCAAATATTTGAGCAACAATATGGTTAAATCCTGATACATATGGATTGAGGAAGCTACTAGGAATGCAAATATGAACTCAATTGTGAGAGAGTACCTATCTCAAGAACTTACTTTAAAAAAAAGCAGTGATATAGGGTGGTAATCTACACACAAAAAGGGATCCAGAACAAGTTCTGGAGGACAACCATTTGACCAGGATGGTATAATATCGTGATGGCGAACCTACAGTGCATGTGTGCGCGCCTCCAGCTGGCCAGCTGATTTTCGGGTTTCTGCCATACATGTGTGGAGGGCGGGGTGCATGCGGGAGATGCATGTGCATGTGTGTGTGGGGGTCACGCATGCATGCACAGGGGCCAGGGGAGTGTGGGGAGGTGTAACCCACCTCACGGCCCATTTTTGGTCCCATGAGGTTGCAGGGAGGCCTGCTAGGCCCAAACAATTAAAAAAATTGTTTTTAATGATTTTATTGTTTGGTGTTCTTTAAAATGTTGTACGCCGCCCTGAGTCCTTAGAAGAATAAATAAATAAATAAATAAATAAATAAACAAACAAACAAACAAACAAACAAACATAAATAAATAAATAAATAAATAAATAAATAAATAAATAAATAAATAAATAAATAAATAAATAACTGGTGAGTGTGGGGGGGTGGCACCCTCCCGCATGGCCCATTTTTGGTCACAGGAGGCTGCAGGGAGGCCTGCTAGGCCCAAAATGGGGCAGGGGTGTCACACGGACATGTGCAGGGTGTGTGTGGGAGAGCGTGGGTGTCATGCATGCATGTGGGGGGTGGGGCACGCGAGGTGTGTGTCACGTGCACATTGCATTATGGGTGCCGGCACACTTTCGGCATGCAACGGGAAAAAGGTTAGCCATCACTGGTATAATGTCTCCTGCCTTGAGCAGGGGGTTGGACTAGAAGACCTTCGAGGTCCCTTTCAGGCCTATAATTCTATGTTCTTTTATTACTACTAAGGCAAATAAGGTATTTCCTTTCTAAAAAATAAGTGCTTTATGTATTCTGCTATAACCTAAAATCTCTGGATCATATTTGACATTAGCCAAGTTTCTTTCACTTCTTTACAACACTATTGTTTTAAATTTATAAGTTATAAATCCAAGATTTGGTCTTTGATTCTTAAGACAGGTTTGAGTTCTGTAGAAGTGTATGCAGTGTGTGTTATTGTGTGTGTGTGTGGTTGTGTATGTGTGTCCATATGCATATGTGTATGTATATATGTATGTATGTATCTCAGTTTCAAAATGAAAGGTTGGGGAGGCAAACTACTGCTTACTGTATGGAACTTTTTTAAAAAAGTTGTCCTGATGAAACCTGACAGTTCAGGACTGCATTTTGGTTCTATCTGTAAGCAGTGAAATGTGTGAGAAACTAATACTCTGAAAATTCTCATATGCATATGAAAAAAAAAATTCATGGTATGAAAAGAGGCCAAGGGATTAAGACAAGATAAATTTATACCAAGCTTTACACATTCCATTGACAAATTTGCTGTTTTTGCGTTGTTGCCTCTGGCCTCCTGGTTACCGAGGGGATGACATTAAACGGGGAGAAAATGGCTTATTATGTGCGATAAATTCAAACAAAGATGACGCACTCTATCCACCAAGTATATCTAAGAAATTGTGAGGAAATGTCAAGCATTTCAAAAGAGAGCTGCCATAAATTCTGATGCTTGGAGACTTAAACGAATTTCTGCCAGAGGAGAAAGGTCTCTTTGTTTAGACTCAGCTGACACTCAGCATGTGGAATATTATGAGCTGAGCATAGGGAGGGGAGAGGAAGAGGTGTCACATAAAAGCTTAAGAAGGAGAGAAAAAATAAAAGAAGGGGGAAAAGTAGATGTGACAAAACTCAGGCACTAGAGGGCTGTGAATTGGCAGCCAGTCTCTGCTTACAAATCTTATTCAAGTTCTTACAAATCTTATTCAAGGAGAACAGTCCGATATCCAAAGAGCTATGCTCTCTACAATCCTTCCTCCTCCTCCTCCTCCTCCTCCTCCTCCTCCTCCTCCTCCCCCCTCTTTTTTTGGAACCCAGCTTGATCGATTTCCCAACAGAATCAGGCCTGCAAATTTTAGTCTCTTCCTCAATCATTTCCTCCAGGTTTTCCTTTCACTGAAAAGATGCTGATGATGGTGATGGTTCCAATGTCTTGCTCCATCCTGCTGATGTTACCTAATTGATGAACAAACAATCCCACGTAGTGTTCCTGAATTGGGTCAGAAGGGGGCAGCCACAGGAAATGCTGTCAAAAGGCACAAGGAAGGAGAGGAGAAGGCAGGAGAAGTCATCCCACTGTGGCAAATTAGTTATTTCACAGCTATGTTTAACGTGCCTTTCACACCCTGACCTCTGGGGTCGAAAGTGGAGGAAGCCTGCGAAAACGATGCCAAAGAATCATCAAATAATGGATGATTGCATTTGATGATTTACATTTGATGATTTGCATTTCCTGCATGAGGAAGAAGGAGAAAGATGAGGAGAGCACATCTTTCTCCTTCTGTCCTGGCCACTTTATACAGAGGTACAATTGAGACTGTTTTGACAAACTGCATCACTGTTTGGTTTGGTGGTAGCAGTGACTCAGATAGAAAGTCCATACAGAGAGTGATAAGGACAGCTGAGAAGATTATAGGAAGTTTGCTTCCTCTTATTCAGGATATTGCTTTTAAGCGCTATGTGCTTAGAGCTCGAAGTATTGTTAGAGACCCCACACACCCACTCCATGGTCTATTTCTGTTGCTCTCCTCTGGGAGGAGGTTTCGAAATATCTTTGGCAGGACTATTAGATTTTTAACAGCTTTGTTCCCTATGCCATCCATCTTGTAAATTTGCAGGATTTTTTTTTCATCATGTACATGTATACATTCAAATTAGACTGTGATGTTTCTCTGTGTCATATATATGTGGGTATGTGGGTATATGCATAATGGTTATCTTTTGAGAGCTGAATGCAATGAAATTGCATTTTAATGTATGTTGGTTAGTGTACATTTAAAATGACAATACAGTTCTATTCTATTCTGTTCTGTTCTTCTATCCATAGTGGAAGCCATTGGTGGCTCTCCTAGTTTTTTGTCTGTATTTTGTTGGGAAGGGAGGAGGAGACTGCCTAAGAGCAGAACTTCAAAAGTAACCATGGTGTGTGTGTGTGTGTGTGTGTGTGTGTGTGTGTGTGTGTGTGTGCGTGTGTGTGCACTGTCCTATCACCATTGAGAGATGGACCAGTATGACAAGAGTATGCATTTATCTGAAATGTTTACTGAAGGTGGCAGAAAAATAAATCAATAACTAACTGACAATTCATTACTGAAAAAGCTTGTATTAAATTTACAACTTTGTTTCAGAACTCCAATATCTTCCTTCCTCTTTATTTAACGGGGCAACATTCCCTGCTAAACGATACAACAATGTCCCTGAGAACCTTTCTCATTTCGAAAACCCCCGACAAACCTACCTGACACAAAAGGTCATTTTTTCCCCTGACATAATTTTTATTGATATTTTTCTGTAGACTGTAAAAGGAAGCACTGCTGTCATCCTATGTGAAAGGCAGGAAAATATGCTGTATAAGGCACCCAGGGCTTAGTAAGGGAATATCAGTTTTGTCAGAAAATAAACACTGGGCACAGCACAAAAATAAAGGAATTTTGTAATTTTATGTCAGAGGTAGTTTTCTAGTTTGGTGGACATGTTTTCAATCCTAATCACACAACCAGAGTGGGTTAGTTCTAAACTGGACTCTTTTTTGTGTTTTTTTCATGTGTGTGTGTGTTTGTGTGTGTGTTAAACAATGAATATGATGATTTACAGAGATTTAAGGGACCTATTTTAGGCTTTAACAACCCCACCCTGGGAAAAATCACCCTATGTTTTCAGTCCTGTCCACTTTGGATACTTAAAAATGGGGTGTCAGAAGGTTTTCTAATAGCCTGGGAAAAATGGGTGCCCTTCCCTTTACCTGAAAGTCAGTCTTATGAAGTTATTGGGGTTTTATTTCAGTGGAGTAGAATTTTAGCCAGTTCTGCTATTACTTCTACTACTACTATTAATTCAATAATAATAATTTATTAAATTTGTATGCCATCTGACTCTCAGTGACTCTGGGCGGTTCACAACGATCAAAAAAATTACAATAAAATCAATAACTCATAAAAAATAAATATTAAGTTTATTATTATGGTGCTAATGAGTTGCTAAATAATGTATTTTCTCTCCCAGTCTTTTCTGATTATCTTTTTATGACAGGGAGAAATTTCTCTCATCATTTCCCTTCTTCACACACACAGTCTGTAGCCTGCAATAACACCTATGTGCCACAGTGTTCACCAGAGCAGAAAGATGGAGTATACATCCAATAATTTTAAAAAGTGAAATAAAAAGGTATTAAATTGTTGTAGGGGGGGGGGGGGAAACTGTGCATGCGAGCCTCATTCGCAACATTTTTATTTGTGCATTAAATGTTAATTTGTATTACGGGGTTGGAAATGTGTTCGATCGAATGCATTTACAAACTTTGCACAAATGGAAACACTGGCAGGAGTTCTACTTAAAACACCTACCCATCATGGCATCCACTCCCTGTCCATTTTAATGCTCGGTGTTTGAAAACATTTAGAGATCCCTGTAGGTCCAAGAAAATTGGAAGAGATGTAGTTAGTATTACTGTGTGTTCTCATTTTCATGAATTTCAAACAGCAGTGCTTTTAAGGGAAAGCCTGTCCGGATGAATATTTCCAGGACTACGGAGACAGCTTGCTATATTTAATGGGCTGCCATAATCTGTTTTGTTTTGTTTGTACAGCACAATTTTATGTCTCCTTATAATCTTATATTTGTTTGCGGGCTAATTGTATCACACTTGATTCATTAACTGTGTTTGTTTAATTATTCCTATACAAGGATAACCGGCCTTTTTAAAAGTGTAATATTTGAAGATAATTAAAAAGAAGCTTGGCAGAAGTAAATACAAGATTAGCTAAGCTGTGGCCTTCCACTTGATTTGTAGAAATTCATCTCCATTCCCAGTCTTATTTATTTATTTATTTACAGTCAATAGCCAGCAAAGTAGCTGAAAAACTAAAACATAAAAGCAGGCTCAAGTACAATAAGAGTAATAAAACCATTGTATAGAGCTTCCAATTAAAATGTACATGTGTTAGAAGTAAACAAAAGAGAATGAAATCAAACAAAGCAAACTAAATAGATAATGTTTTAATAAAATAATAATAATAAAAAGACTTCCTTGTGACATTATTCGTGAGATTAGGATACCTTAAGCCTTCTTATGGCAACAGCTACCTATAACAACTTGGTAACAGTCTATTTTGACAAGAAATGTAGCTTATTCTCTTTTTCTAGTTTTATCTAAGGAAACCTTCCTTAAAGAAGGATTTATATAACCCTCACATAACATTTATCTGGCTTTCTTTAAGTACTTGAATATTATTTTTAATCCTTAACTTCACAACGGCAATGGAAGAAACATCTGTCATTATTTCTACTTCAATTTAATAATCTCTCAAAAGAGACTTGCCCTAAAAGAGAGGTATATAAGGTTGATCTTATCAACATTTTTAGTAAGTCAGTAACTGGAGTGTTTTATGAGGGCCAGAAATCTCAACATTCTTTCAGCAAATCCCTTCTGATCTGCCACAATCTGCCAAGTGGCACCGAGCACAGGCTCAATCAATTTGATAATTCACTAGCCCTAATTCTGAAGGTCCTTGATTTTGTTATATTTTTCAAAGTTATTTCCATAGTTAGTGTATTGTGTGAGTTGATGTCAGAGCTTATATGTTGACCACTGTTGTGGCCTGTTGGCCGCCAGCCCCTCCAGCAGCCAAATCAGATGAGGAGGAGGCGTGGGAGTCAGGGTCAGCATCAAGGCAAACTGAGAGCTCTGAGAGGGAAGAGGGAATGGAGCTGGCAGAGAGAGAGAGAGAGAGACAGAGACAGAGGCAGAGCCCAGGCTGTCTGTCAGCCCTCAGATGGAGAGTCAACAGCTCCCAGGTCTGGAGGCGGTTGATGTGGAAGAGGAGGAACAGCTGGGTCCAGTGCCTGAGGTGCAGCTGCGCAGAAGGCAGAGAAGGCAGTGGAAATCCGTGGGCCAATCCTTGGGAAGGAAGAGCCACCGCTGCTATCGAAGCTCCACCCTAGCTCTGGGGATAAAAGGCAGGGGGCAGAGATGAATAGATGTGGCAAACAACTATTCATCTCCCTGCCGGACAGACTTGTTAGCCTGCGGTGAGAGAAAAACTTTTTGCTGAGGCTGCTGGCGCTCCTAATAAAGGAATCATTGATTGAACTTTAAGAGGGTTTGTCGTGTTTGGGAAACTTTGGCATCTAGGTTGAAGAACTATTTTTGGGGTAATGCATGTGGGTTCCCATGTGCTCTTTATGATCAAGATTCATAGATAATAAACTGTACTTCACTTTTTCCATCTTTGTATCTAAAGCACTGTAGTGCATATAATTCCAGGACTCTTTCATCTGTTGAATTCCCCTACTCCATTGTTTCTCAGCCTGAACATCTTTAAGAATCATCAATAAGCCAACAATTACTCCATCTTTGGGTTCAGTTCAAACTTGTTTTGTGCTATCCAGTTTCCAACAATCTTCAGCTCTGGGACAAAACCCAGCTGCTGTGGCCTAGAGGTAGAGCTCTTGCCTCACGATCAGGAGGTTATGAGTTCAATCCTAGGTAGAGGCAGATCTAGGGTCTCCTGCTTGGGCAGGGGGTTGGACTAGATGACCTGCAAGGTCCCTTCCAATTCTGTTAATCTGTAAAAACCTGGACAGCATTTTCAGTGAGGTACAAGGATGCAATCTAAAGCCTTATCTGCTGTCTTCGTTTGATATAGTAAATTACTCTAGTTCATCACATCACATGCTCAGTGTAGTAAGTTTCTGTTTGCTGATAATTGCTTCAATTTAATTATCAGGCTTTAGTGTATGTGGTCCAGTACTGACTGGTTCTTGCGGTCCACATACATTTATTTTCAAAGGAATTTATTTTCTTTCTCAGTTTCCACATTTCACAACCACACATTTCCATTATGACTATAAAGACTATTGTTTCAAATAATTTGATCTTCACTGTCATAGAAATATGCTCGATGTTCGTGTTCTTTGTCACTGCCTCTGTCACTATTAAGCTGTTTATTTCTTTAGTCCACTCTTCAGATGTATCTGGTTTTGAGCCCCCAAAGCAAAACAATCTTCCAGTCTTGTCCTCGCTTTTTCACTCTCAGCTGACCAGCTCTAGGCACATCTACACTTTTTAAAAAATGTTATGTTTTTCTATTATTTATGCTGTCATTTATCGTCAGTTACTTTGATTACATCATTGATACAAGCACCTGTATGTTCAAAAATATGAGGTTAAAAGATTTATAATTCTTACCTTGAATATTCACCATAATCACTGAATTCCAGCAGAAAGGAAAGATAATTGTAACAACATTGCTAAAAAGGCATTAAGAGTTGTCAACCTTATTTTACCAAGTTTTCTCTCTGGTAATGTTATACTTCTAACTAGGGCATACAAAACCTTTGCCAGACCTATACTGCTCACCTGTCTGGAACCCACACTGTATTTCGGACATTAATACATTAGAGAGGGTCCAGAGGTATTTTACAAGAAGAGTACTCAACTCCTCTGCTCACAATAAAATTCCTTATTCCAGTAGACTTGAAATTTTAGGCCTGGATAACCTTGAGCTACGCTGTCTACGTTCCGACCTAAGCTTAGTACACAAGATCATCTACCTTAACGTCCTACCTGCTAACAACTACTTTAATTTCAGCCGCAATAACACTAAGGCTATCAATAGATACAAACTAAATATAATCCGATCTAATCTTGATTGCAGAAAATACGACTTCTGCAATAGAGTAGTAAATGTCTGGAACACTTTACCTGATTCTGTTGTTAGTTTCTCTAACCCCCATACCTTTTACCTTAAACTGTCTACCGTGGACCTTACAAGTTTCTTAAGAGGTCCCTAAGGGGATGTGCATAAGCGCACCAGCATGCCTACCGTCCCTGTCCTACTGTATCCATTTGTATGTACTCATTTTATGTGTTTATGGCTATGTTTTGCTTCCTTAAATCCATTTATTTGTGCCATTTTTTTCATGTGACCTGTTTCCTTGACAAATAAAATAAATAAATAAAATAAAATAAATAATTTTGGAAGATCAGAAAGAATCTATACCATTTATGATCTATTTACTGAGAAAATGTTTATGACTCTACTTTCTCAGCATACCTCTCAAGGATTGATAATCATGCTAACAAAACAGTTGGCAACTTGAAAGTTTTAATTAGAATTAATTAAGGCATCTTTCGGAAACTTCACAACAGTGTTAAAGCTTAATATTAAAAATCATGTAGCATTTAAAAGCCTATGAAAAAGAATATATTTTGAGACCCAAAACTGCAACTCTCCAGCTGACTTTAACAGGAGAGCTGAAGTTTCCAACACTACCTTTGAAATTACCTGCATCAATTCACTCAAGGATTTAGCTTAATTCAATCATTTAAAATAAGACAAATTAAAATATAAAACTATGTTTTAATTAATAATGTATACATTATTTTTAATCAATTGTTTCCTGTTGAGAAAAATCTAAGATTACTTATATGATTCACAACATTCAGTCTCAAAAGTGGTATGCAAAAAAGATTCAGTTGTGGCACTTACAATATAAATCTAGTAAATACTTCCTGATAAGTATGAGCTTATTGGGCAGGTTTTAAAGGCTTGAATTTTATTGCTATTAGTTTCTTTAGAAAACAAACTTGTTATAGACTAAAGAATTAAGATACTGTACTTTACACTGGTTGCTGGGAAGCATCACAGAAAATGATTAGCATTTTCCAGCCCAGACTTGTGAGTTTCCTAAATGCATCCAGTTGGCCCTATGATATAGAATATTGTTATTGATAGATTTATGGCCCAATCTAGCAGGACTCCTCTTATGTTTGCATGTGTTTCTAACATATGATATCCAAATTTTGAGATCTAAAATAATTCCTATATCAGAAGCCATAAGCATATCTGATGGACTCTTTCTGATATATTAACTCAGGGGTGTCAAACTCATGGCCCACAGGCCGAATGTGTCATGCGCTGGCCATACCCACACACGGTTTAGTGAAGGGGGGGAAAGTTGCGATAATATATCATGTGACAACACTGTGACGACGCGAGTTTGACACCCCTGTATTAACTGCATTGTAGGAATTATATTACCACCTCTAAACAGAGTAAAACAAACAAACAAAAAATTAAATGATTTAAGAGATCACCAATATTTCCTCTGACTGGTTAGTAAATCTATTAGTCACCCAATTCGTTTCTCCTTCTCTCACTATCCTGGCATTTACCTGGCATGTAGAAAAGTGAAGGAATATATGGATATATTTATTTGCAGACTGTTGTCTTCCTTTGCAAAGAATTTGGTAGTATTGGATCAAGAAAGACTTTCTGAAGGAATTTCCGTTTTGCCTCAAAGATCACATCACTCCAAAGTGTCTCAGTTCAGCTCAAATTCTGGGATTTTGCCCAATGCAATGTACATCTTTAGCGATAGATTCACGTTCCGCTTACGCTCTTACCAGCATATATCACTTTAAATTGCAATATCACTCATTCTTTTGTTGTGTTGAAAAAATGGCTAAGCTTCTACATGTTGTGTAGAATGAATAGGATCCTGGGAGTGAAAAGCTGCCATCTTGATAATGGAGTCCAAGTTCTGTTGTATTCTGCTTGTATCTGCGCTGAATCAATCTTCCACATTCTGCACTAGCTTTTGCACTGAAACTCACCATAATAAAATCTGTTGAAATGCCTTATTGAGGTAATTCTTATTCTGGAAAATAGAACGGCACTGCATTTACTTTCGGTGCCCAGAACGAACAAGAGGCCCCATCCTACTGGATTCTCAGCCTCCCTCATATTTTGTAAGAATCAATTCAACAGACAGAAAGAACAGACAAAAACAAACTGTGTCATGATTAAAGTAAGGAAACAAGATGTGCCAAGTTCTTTTTCTCAGCCTGTCATAGGGGAGCTACAGCGGAAAGCAGGGGCAGAGAAAGAGGAAAGAATGAGAGATGTTTGCCTGCTTGCATTTTATTTAACAAAAGTCCCTGATGTTGCAAAACACCAACTCGTTGTTTTTGTTAAATAATTAAGACTGTCAAGGAATCTGTTTCACAAGCCAGGTGCAAAATTAGAAGGTTCCAGGCAGGAAACAGGAGATCATTGTACTATTGAAAGCAAGCAGATACCAAGTAAAGATTATATAGCAGCACTTATTAAATTTTTTAACATCTTCCAGCCAAAGCTGGAAGAAACACCACAACGCACTATATAATCTGGCACCAGACATCTTGGTTGAAAAACTAAGGAGCTATTAATTCATAAACCAGAAATACTAAGCCTTTCTCTTTCTCATATACGCATAACCAGGGGTGAAATCCTCCCAGTTCGCTCTTACCTGTTGGTCGCCGCACAGCCGAAGAAGCTGGTGGCGTTCGTGGTGCGGGGCTTCCCCCGCCCACCTGGACGCCGGCATTTGCGTTCTTTTGCCCTCTGCGCATGCATGCTTGCGCAGAGGGCAAAAGAACGCAAATGCCGGCGTCCAGGCGGGCAGGGGAAGCGGGCGGGGGAAGCCCCGTGCCGCGAACGCCACCAGCTTCTTCGGCTGTGCGGCGACCAACAGGTAGGAGCGAACCGGGAGGATTTCACCCCTGTGCATAACTGTGGATCAGAAATAAACCCACCTTTCCATTGTTCTGGAAACATATTTGTCTTTTTGGTTATTGATAATTAAAAATTTCAATTCTTACATGAATCTCACAGCAATCCACCACTCTCAGTAGTATTTTATTGGAAGGGAACCCATGTATGAGGCTGATCTATAAAACCATAGTCCTTTATTTCATTACAGAGGGTCAGTACCAGGGGTGGGTTCCACTTACCTTTGCCACCGGTTCACATTGCGACATTTTGCATGCACGCGCGCATCCCCTTGTGCGATTTGGCTTCCCTGCATGCTCAGAAGCAGGAATGAGCCCGAAACACAGCTGAGGAGATCATCAGCTGTCCTTCGGGTGAAGAAATAAAGGTCAGAATTCACCCACGGGCAGGCGGGAGGGCTCTTTTTCAAGCCGCGGAAGGGGGAAAATTAGCACGAAATCCAAAAAAAAGATGGCGGCGCGCATGGACCAGCACCGACAGTAATGTCACCAGTAGGTCGCTACTGGTTTGGGTGATGCGATCCGAACCAGGAGGAACCCACCCCTGGTCAGGGGTGTCAAACTCGTGGCCTGCGGGCTGGATGCATCATGCATTGGCCATGCCCACTCCCGGTTTAGTGAAGGGGAAAATAGTTGCGATATGTCACATAATGACAATGTGACACCGCGACATGACACCACGAGTTTGACACTCCTGATTTAGTTGATCTGTATGTCATGTAGTGATTAATGGAATAAAATATCTGTTCAAAATATGGTACTTATTCAGTAGTGGGTTCTAAAACCCTTTACTACCGGTTCGCATGCATGACGCTTCTGCGCATGCGCAGAAGCTTCCTGGGCAGGTGGGCGGAGCCTCCCACTGCCGGCACTACTGGTTCTTAGAAACCGGGAGCAACCCACTGCTGTACCTATCTAGGTGCATGATCCGACCAATCAAGGATTGGTTGGCTCTTAACCTAATTTCATTTGATTCACAACATAATATCAGAACTTCTCTTCAAGAGATCAGTTTAGAATCCTGGTTAGCTGTTTCTTCCTTTTTGAAAAAAGTGGAAATGGAGGCACATAGAGAAAAAAACGTTTTTGTCACATTTTTCATTCTCTTCTACCCACTCCTTGCTACCGTCTGGTTCCCAATGGAATATCTATGAAGGAGTGTAATCCTTGAGAGGAAAACAATTGCTCATCCATATACAGATTGTCCTTGACTTATGATGACAATTGGACCCGACATTTCTGTTGCTAAGCAAGACATTTGTTAACTGAATTT
The DNA here is from genome assembly GCA_023053685.1 of Diadophis punctatus similis. NCBI lineage: Eukaryota > Metazoa > Chordata > Lepidosauria > Squamata > Dipsadidae > Diadophis > Diadophis punctatus. The sequence continues at coordinate 143,119,083 of JALIGW010000003.1, forward strand.
TGCCCTATTTTACAACCTTTCTTGCCACGGTTGTTAAGTAAATCACCACAGTTTTTAAATTAGTAACCAGGTTGTTAAGTGAATCTGGCTTTCCCATTGATTTTGTTTGTCAGACAGTCATGAAAGGTTATCACATGACCTCAGGACATTGAAACCATCATAAAGATGAATCACTTGAAAAGAATCTGAATTTTGATCACATGATTATGGGGATGCTGCAATGGTCTTAACTGAAAACGGTCATAAATCACTTTTTTCAGTGCCGTTGTAAATTTGAACTGTCACTAAATGAACTGTTGTCAGTTGATGACTACCTGTAGTACTAGTATCTGTAGTAAAGCAAGTGCACCATGAGTTGCTTTCTCATTATTTGCATCCAGCCTGAGTGGGCCTCCTTGTATTATCTGGAAGAAGAAATTGATACTGCAGGTATCAGCGGAGAACAGTTTCACACAACCGCAAGGAAGCCCATGGAAGGTGAAACAGCTGTTTCCAATTCAAGCAGTGGCAGATGAGTTCCTGACCCACCTAAGTGAGAAAATCAAAGGTGTTAAGTTCTGGTACTGAAGAGGCTAGAGACAGGATTGTGACTAACAGCTCTTTATTGTGTAACACTCAGATCCAGCAAAGGAACCAGCCTGACAGCTCTCTCTTTTATAGAGGGCTGCCGGCTGGTTCAACCAATCAGCGGTCTCTATTTTCCTGCTTCAGAAAGCGGACCTTGGAGTAAACAGTTAACCTTAATATATAACAAAAGGCATTGGGTGGACTGCTGGCCACAACACTCCCTAGTGACTCACATATCTATAGAAACTGACATGCCTTAACCCCATCAGCCCAGTGTCACACAGAGGTTTGATGGCAAGCCTGCTATGGAGAGGACTTCTGTGTCTGGCACCTTATCCTGCCATCGTATCCTCAGAATTCTATGCTGATCCACAAGGCTGCCCAATATCTGAGGACAGAAGAACAGCCTTAGCAGAAATGCTGCGACAATGGTGCCCACACATGTCTGCCCAACATGTGGCAGAACATTTCGTATAGGCCTTACCAGCCACCTGCATACACATCGTAAACAGCCCACAACCTGATAGATGTCAAGGTCCTCTTCGAACATGATGAACAACAACAACAGCTATAGGAATAAAAGCTTCTATTAGGCTAATTGGGAATCTCTCTCTCCCTCCCTCACTCCTCCTCTCTCTCCTTCTCCCTCTCCCTTTTCTCCCTCTGTCTCCCTCTCCTTCCCAACCAACTTTAATTGTACTTCAGAAAATGGAAATTTTCTTGTATCTGAGAATGAGAAATTAAAACTCTCTTTTCCTCACCTTCAGCGCTTCTACTAAAGATCCTGTGTTTGTTTCTGTTTGTGTGTGTCTATAGATTGTGTATGTGTGTGTGTGTGTGTGTGTGTGTGTGTGTGTGTGTGTGTGTGTGTGAATAATAACTCTTGTCTCCTGAACTCTATAGATTTCAGGCTGTGTTGGACTTCCAGGTTCTGATTAGACAGTACCATTTTAAAGCCTGACTCACAGGAAGTAGTAGAAATTCAGTAGTTGGTGGAGAAATCCAAGAATGGGTTAAGCACTGTCCTTTTGGGCTAAGGACCGAGAAAAAAAGAGGGGGTGCCAAGGCAAGAGGGTTCTATTTATACTTTTGAAAAGTCGGTCCTGATTGGCTAGAGGGCAGGTTTAACCCATTCTTGGAGGCTGGCTCCACCCACTATGGAGAATGACTTTACCCTTTTTTGACAGCAACTGCCATTCCAGAAAGCAAACTTACCTGTAACATTTTGGTTTCTATTACTCAGTGAAGCAGGATCTAGGATCACACTGAGATCAGAACATATTCAGGCGAACCTGAGTGAATAGTTGCTTGAAATCTCCCAATTGAGGAGAGCGAATGAGGTACTTCATTCTCCTCAAGTTTTTGGATCAAATCCTGTAAAAAGCTCTAATCGTATACAAATACATTCTTGATTGGCACATCTGGGCCTCATTCCCTCTTAACATCACATAAATAAAATATTGCCTTAGTATTTGAAGCAGTCTCTTTTGATGATTTATTTCATGAATTGCATTAAAATTATTGAATTCATTAAATTATTGAAAGTATAAATTACACATATTAACAATGGTCTGTTACCAATTAATAGGGAATTGATATAATACTTTTACTGTATCAATAGTGAACCCAGAGTCATGTTCCAAGAACAACAGAACCACAGAAAATAGCAATACATTAAAACAAGGAAATACTGCTTTACAGATGTATTTTGAACAATTTTAGACTCTTAACTTGATTCATATCTAAAGTAACCATATATGGTTGGATTGTCTCATGGCCTTGGACCCACCTAGATATTTTTTTCATTATTTCAAGCACACACACACACACACACACACACACACACACACACACACACACACACACACACACACACACACACACACGTTAACCAATTCTATAGTCTTTATCATAGAAGACACTATATAGGAAGGACAGATAGAACATAGAACATAGTATAATAGAGTTGGAAAGTCCCTTGGAGGTCTTTCTGTCCCACCCCCTGCTCAAACAGGAGACCCCATTTCAGATAAATAATTGTTTAGTCCAGGGGTGGGTTCCACTTACCTTTGCCACCGGTTTGCATTGCGACATTCCACGCGCACACGGTCGCTCTGCTCACATGCACGGACGCGTCCCCTTGTGCAATTCTGCTTCTGTGCATGCTCAGTAGCTATAATCAGCCTGAAACACAGCTGAGGAGCTGATCAACTGTGCTTCGGGTGAAGGAATAAAGGTAAGTATAAACCCGGGGGCGGGCAGGAGGGCCCTTTTTCAAGCAGCAGCAGAGGAAAAAACTTCCAAACAGTAAAAAATTCGGAAACAATTCCCAAAAAAAGAGATGGTGGCGCCCACGGACCAGAACCAACCAAACCGGATCCATGACGCCATCATGAGGTCACCAGCAGGTTGCTACCGGTTTGGGCGATCCGGTCCGAACCAGGAGGAACCCACCCCCGGTTTAGTCTCTTTTTGAAAGCCTCCAGTGATGGAGCACCCACAACTTCTGAAGGCAAGTTGTTCCATTGGTTGATTGCTCTCTTTGTTAGGAAATGTCTCCTTAGTTCTAGGTTGCTTCTCTCCTTGGTTAGCTTCCATCCATTGTTTCTTGTCTTGCATTCTGGTACTTTGGAAAGTAGTTTGAACCCCTGTTCTTTGTGGCAGCCCCTCAAGTATTGGAACAGTGCTATCATGTCACCCCTAGTCCTTCTTTTCATTAGACTAAACATACCCAATTCCTGTAACTCTTCTTTGTATGTTTCAGCCTCCAGCTACCTAATCAATTTTGTTGTTCTTCTCTACACTCTTTGAATGCGCTTTACAGTACTTAGATTCCAAATTTTTAGAGATATAACATTAGGAATCAGAATCTGAATTTAAGAAATAAAATGGTAGTTCAACAATACTTATAAGAATTCTGCCCAAAATTTTTTTTGGAAAATATAAATATTCCCCCCATTGATTAAGAATAGTTGAAAAAAATACTACTTTAATACTGGTATTTATATTAGTATTTATATATACTAATACTAGGTATAATACTAGTTTAAGGAGTTATTTTTCTGCATAGTAATTTCATTCAATGATCTGTTTTGTTTTTTAAATGTTGCATTGGTACCCCATTAAAAGGAAAGAAATGTAATATTAACTTGTTCCTATGTTTTTCTGGAATTATTTTGGAAATTGCTATCAGAAGCTCAAGGCATTTTTCATATTTTCATATGCTATATATGCTGAGTGTGGGATGTTAAACAAAGAGCTTAGTAAAACAAAAGCCAAATAACTAAATAGAGCACTCTTATAATGCATTAGTCTAGGACATTGGTTTAAAGCACCATGTCATTATTTTAGAGTTAAATGCTTTATACAGGAACATCAAAACCATATATGCTTCAATCGCCAAACATTTTTTTAATGGCTTTCAGATAAAACAATTTATTTATGCAATTAACAACAACATGCAATTTCTAATAATTAGCAGATAATAGTTATCCACAAAGTACTTTATAAAATTGCCTTCAGAACTGCATTCATTCTGCAGGGAACCGCTGAAAATTAGACTATAAAATTACCAGAAAATGTTCTGCATTAACAAGAATATTCTGTATTCTGCTTCCCCTTCAAATTTATGGGTTTGAGTATTTGTAAACATTTGGTTTCACATAGAGACAGCAGGCCTTATCGCCTTTCCACTTTATGAAGAAATAAGTACCATGACAGTTTACTCTGAAGGATTATATTTCCAATGGCATTTCCGCCCTTCAATATATATGCAATACTATATTTTTATATAAGGCCAATGTTTATTTATCTCTACATTTTTGGAAGGTTATAAAAGAAGAGCTATTAAAGAATAAAGGGACCACTGAATGTAAGATAGAAGGATCGTGACTACTCCACTTCTTTTCTGCATACAGAAACCTCACATTCTAAAGTATCTCTTCAGAACCACTAGAAGGCAAAAGTATTTTAATAAAATACCACGATGACAGCATGGGAAAATGTATGTAGCTGACCAGAAGCTCTGATTTAAGTGAAGGAACTCTGTGTTAAGATATATTGTTGCATCTTTTAATTTTTTTGTTCCTTGTAAGTTTCAAGCACTCATTAACTATGAAAATTAATGCTGCAATTGTAGAGCAACATATCAAGATTGCAAGGGAAGGGGGAGATTTCAAATATCTCCACCCGGCTGAACTTTCCTCAGACTGGTAACAACTCTCTTCTCTCTGAAATGCAGATACTAGAGATGCGGTTTGTCTCTAATTTACAACTCTAGCCCTGTGTAATATGACAAGAGGTACATTTAGCATGGCTTTCAGTAAGGGATTTTAGCAGAGCTTACACAATTAGGAGTGATCTGCTTTTCATGTTTTAGTAGTTGGTGTGGTTTGGGTTGATTTATTCATGATAACCTCAGGCTAGTGCAACAAAGACATAAATCAGGACATGGACATTTTTGTCTTCTTGCCACCCAAGTGCCTTTATTCTGCTGTCTCCTTTGCCACTGCTATACACAAATAGCCCTTGACTTATAACTGCTCATTTACCAACCGTTTAAAGTTACAATGGATCCCCTCAAAAGTACTTACAACCTGTACTCAAGATTCTGAAGGTCCTGCTCCCCACCCCAGTTACATGATTGGCAACCGGTCCATAATTACATGCATTTACATCCGTGGTCACAGCAACATTACAAAAAAAATACAATTTTTTTAAAATTGGAAACCTGCCTTTATTTCTGGTTTCCAGCAAACTAATGCCTTCTGCAAGCAAAGGGTTTGCTTAATGATGGCGGCATGAGTTGTACAACCACTGTGTTTGCTTAATGATTGCTGCAAAAAAATGTTGTAAAATTGAGTCAGTCATGTGGATACCTTGACTTATGACCATCATGACATACAACAAAATGAAGAGTCTTTGGTGCTCTCCGAGCTTGCTTGTTTTCTTGCAGAAGTTTCATTACCCTAACTAGGTAACACCAGCTAGTAAGGAGTGCTGTTTGCTGTCAGTTTATATTCTGGTGTCTTGCCTGTCTCTGTGGGTGGGGGTGGTCTTAGGGATTCTTTGGTTAGGCCATTTACTAATGGCCGTTTGGCAGTTTTTTGATTGGGGTACAACAGTGGTTCCCAACCTTTTTGTGATCGAGTACCACTTGGAGGTCCCATACAGTCGCCGCGTACCACCTGGTTCCAGAGAAACTAAATTCGATCAGATATCACTTTATTTCCATAATTGTACCGTTCCTTTTTTGGCCCCGCGCATCCAGCAACTGGATTCTCGGGCCGCTGGGACCAGGTGGGTGGCGTGTGGCAACAGTTGTGTTAGGCAGTAAACATTTTTGTGAAGTAAAAAATAACTAACTAAAAATCGTTCATGACCCCGAAAGTGTTCGCGTACCACCTGGAAGGCCCTCGCGTACCACTAGTGGTACACGTACCACAGGTTGGGAACCACTGGGGTACAACATAGACTCTGCAAAAGAGACAATCAACCAGCCCTAAAGAGAAAAAGACTCCAGCACTTCTCCACCAGTAATCAACATTCAGATCAGCATAGATTAACTCCAAGGTCAACTTCAGACCAACAATCAAGTAAACAATACCCTAATCAAGAAACTGCCAAAGAGCCATTAGTAAACAAAAGAATTTTTCCAACCAAAGAATCCCTAAGATCACCCCACCCACACAGACAGGCAAGACACCAGAATATAAACTGACAGCAAACAGCACTCTTTACTAGCCCTGATGATGTTACCTAGTTAGGGAAATGAAACGTCTGCAAGAAAACAAGCAAGTTCAGAGAACACCAAGAACTCTTCATTTCAACTTTGAGTTCAAATATCCTTCTGTATTGATACAATAAAATTTTTGGCCTCCATTATAGTTGTATTTGAGAACTACTGTATTTGTTTTAGGAGTTTTATTAATTTTCTAAACAGATTCAGGTTAATATATGTAAGAAAAGCATGTTATGAAGAGCTGCTTAGGCAGACTATAATCTGCAATGTGTATAGCAGTGTTTTTCAAAATTAGCAATATGAAGTGCATACTAGCTGGGGAATTCTGGGAAAATTCAATTCCACACACCTTAACACTGTCTAGTTTGAAAAACACTGGTCCACATGGATGAGACTTCAGTTCTCATTCAGCATGAAAGAAAGTTTAGGAAATCAGATTTCCAAGCTATCTGGTATCATGTTCACCCAGAAATTAATTCCAATGACTTAATCAGACCAGCTTGTCTTTTAGAATTGAAACATGAGTGTACCATAACTTTACCAGGAGTGGATTCGGGAATTTTGACTCACAACAATTTGTATCCAGGTAAACAGAAGCCATTTAGATTGTGTTATATATTATTGTGTTATATATTATTCCATCCATTGATAGTCAAAGTAATGTGAAAGTAGAAGGAGCAGAGAAATCACTTGTTATAAAGCTGCCATGCCTAATGGTTAATAGCCATTGGGAAAATCCTTGGCTATCCATATTATTTAAAATGTACGTGCAATTCCCATCTACTCTTCATCTGTTCATGTGGTATTTATGACTGGGACATGCTGTTTACTTCGGGCATACTAGATTATTACTTGTAACTATTTTTAAATGTTTGTATGCTACTATGATATGGGTGGCCATAGAAATTAATTAAATGAATGAATAAATAAATAATACATAATCAGGTAATCATTTATTTGCTTTGTTTAAGAAAAATCCTTACATATGACATTTACTAAAACATATACCAGGATGATATTATGAGAACCATGAACTGTGGGTTGCATTAGATTAGGTTAAACTCCCTTAAATCAGTATTACAACTAATGATGAATAACCCAAGCCTAGTTCATTTCAGTGGAATGTCAAAGGTATAGATTCATGCTGATATGGGTTGAAGATGACTGTTAATTTGGTTTGTATTACCTAGAAGCTGATTTTATACATTTTAATTTTAATTTTAAAAATAAATATTAAAAGTGAATATGTTAAACTATTCAAATAAATATGTACAAACATTTAAAAATAAAATTTCAAAACATTGATTATGAAATAATTTGCAAAAGTTTATTCAACCATTGTCTGGCTTGCAATCACTTGCGCAATATTCTTATGCAAAACCTACTTCTGAATCATACCAATCATTTGCTTAGAAACATTTTCAGGACAATCAGTCCTGATTTTGATTAATATCTGAACTTGCTTCTTTTTTTAAAATGAACATGCCTTTCATATGCAACTGAAGATTTCTGACCAAAGAATAATAACTTCCCCGCAACTTGGTGGGATAACTAAGGCCTTACTTTGATCTGGAATACTACTTGGATCTCCTGTTGGTTTGTGCGTGACAGATTTAAATATATTGGGGTCGGTGTAAATGTATTTCGGCTAGTTCAGCACTTTTCTAAAGGTCTCCAGGCCTACAACTTTGGCATATGATGACAGAGCTATCTTAAACTGACCTTGGCTTCTCTGAAATTATTCTAAGGCAGCTGTGCTAAGCAAACATATTCTAAGCAGTCATCTGCTTATAGTTTTTCTGTTTTCTATTTCACTTGAATGCACAAAATTGCTTGTGTGTTTTTCTTTATTTTTTGTTATCTTTGAAAGAAAAAAAAAGACTAACATGGCTGTCCCAATGTAAATAGTTGGACAAGCCAAGTATATTATGCTTTTTGGCTTGTGCAGTTAGGGAATTTAACTCATATGCAATTTTGTTTTCTTCGGCACCATGATTTCCTGCCTTTTCATTTTTTCCCATAATCACGCTGCCATTCTGAAAGCATACTTCAAAACTGTCCGCTTTCCAGTATCATATCTTCCAGCAGGAACAATATGTTGATTAGGCCAAAATATCTTTTATAATGGAGATTATCAGCATACAGTGGCATTTTTCTACTACTTCCAGTTATTCTTGGCTCTGGAATGGAGCAAAAACTTAAGCAAGTAAAGAATGGAACTTATCTGTTCAAGAAAAAGTGTTTCCCAAATCCACAATATAATGTATTCCATTCTACTGCAATATTCAGTCTCATCTTGAAAAAGAATTAAATGTTTTATTTTCAGTTGATCCATAAATAAGGCATACTGAAATACTTGTATTTGTATTTGTTTGTTTGTCAAGCATATATGATTATAAGCAAAGTACAAACAGTAAAACATGATTGAATATATATGTAATATTACAAGCATGAATAAGAGTAAAAGAGGTATGAATATATGGGTACATTAGGACAGGAACGGTAGGCACGATTGTGCGCTTATGCACGCCCCTTACTGACCTCTTAGGAATGGGGTGAGGTCAATGGTAGATAATAAGAGGTTGAAGTTTTTGGGGTTTGGGGAAGAAACTACTGAGTCAGGTAAAGTGTTCCAGGTGTTGACAACTCTGTTGTTGAAGTCGAATTTTTTGCAATCAAGTCTGGAGCGGTTTACATTAAGTTTGTATCTATTATGAGCACGTGTATTATTGCGGTTGAAGCTGAAATAGTCGTTAACAGGTAGGACATTGAGGCGGATAATTTTGTGAGCTACACTTAGGTCAGATCGAAGGCGGCAGAGTTCTAAATTCTGAAGTCCCAAAATTTCAAGTCTGGTTTCATAAGGAATTCTGTTGTGAACAGAGGAATGTAATACTCTTCTTGTGAAGTATCTCTGGACATTCTCAATTGTGTTAATGTCTGATATGTAGTGTGGGTTCCAGACTGATGAGCTGTATTCAAGGATCGGTCTAGCAAATGTTTTGTATGCTCTGGTTAAGAGTACAATGTTACCAGAGAAGAAGCTGCACAAGATTAGGTTAACCACTCTTAATGCCTTCTTTGCTATGTAGTTGCAGTGGGCTCTGGCACTTAGATCGTTTGAGATGAGTACTCCGAGGTCCTTTACTGAGTGAGGATCATCATCAAGGTCATGATCCTTAAGTTTGTATTTGGTTTACTTCGATTTATGATTTTAACTTCATTTGCATATATAATCATAGAGACTTGCTGTTTGCAAAAAAAAGATAACTAAGTAGATTAAACACTTTTTAATTTTGTAAACATCATTACTGTTAGGACCTTTAGACACATAGTGTTATCAAAAATTTAACCAATATGAGTATGTACTTTATGCTTTACCAGGATTAAACTATCCCTCTTGGTTGATGGTCACCAATTTAGGTGACTTTAAAATATGTTGTTCACCAAGTTATTCTACAGATATTGAAATAAAATTAATGAATATGTGCAAGGAGATTCAGTAGCTTCATGGAGGATAAAGCTGTTAATGGCTATTAGTCATAATGTCATAATAGGTAAAGGTAAATGTTCCCCTCGCACACAAGTGCTAGTCATTCCCAACTCTAGGGGCCAGTGCTTATCTCTGTTTCAAAGCAACAACACGAAACAAAATGGAAAATATTATAATAACAACTGACATGGTTGCAAAACAAAGAAGGTCAAGAACTATATAAGAATATAAGGAAAAACAGCTGGATGACAGATTAAATAGATGGAAAACCAAAGCTTTACATGGACAACACTTGAAAAACATTGAAGCAAAATGTGATGACAACCTTACACGGGCATGGCTTAAAATGGGAACCATCAAGAAAGAAATGGAAGGTTTAATACTCGCTGCTCAAGAACAAGCACTACAAACTAATGCCATGAAAGCGAAGATACAAAAATCCACTGACAATCCAAACTGCCGACTTTGCAACGAGAAAGTTGAAACTGTTTCACACTTAATATGGGAGTGCAGCAAAATCGCGCAGATTGATTACAAAGGTAGACATGATCGAGTTGCTAAATTAGTCCACTGGTCATTATGTAAAAAATATGACATACCTGAGTCCGAAAAGTCATGGGAGCACAAAGTGGAAAAAGTTACTGAAAATGAGACGGTGAAGATCTTGTGGGACTTTCAAATACAGACAGATTGTCATTTGGAACACAACACGCCAGTTATCATGGTCGTCGAGGGCCAAAGAGTACAGTTTATTGATATCGCTGTATCTGGAGATGCCAGAGTCGAAGAAAAAGAACTGGAAAAAAATTACAAAATATCGCGACCTGGCCATTGAAACTACACGGCTATGGATGAAACATGTAACAGTGATACCCATTGTCATCGGGGCACTTGGTACCATGTCCAAGAATTTCACAAAACACATCAAGAAATTTCAGCTTCCTGCAATAACACCAGAGGAACTGCAAAAAACTGTGCCACTTGGAACATCATATATTTTAAGAAGATACTTGGTTGATACCTAGGATGCTGGCAGCAACCTGTATCAACCATTAGCACCAGTCAGTGGTATTTGTGACACTTTTTAAAATGTTCAGTTGACTGAGTTTCATGTTTAATGAATAAAAGAGATAATAGTAGTAGTAGTAGTAGTAGTAGTAGTAGTAGTAGTAGTAGTAGATGATAGTGGCAATCTACTTACATTTTCAAGAAAGCCACAAGCATGTTCATTGAGAGCTGAGCTTCAGTTGAAGGAGATTTTATTGGTTAAAATGAGGAAAGGAAAATGCTGAAATTCCCTCCCCACTTCAAAAACAAGGGAAAAAATAATTTTGCACTATTAGCCCATCCATTGTAGCCTTTGTCCATTCAAGAAATGCCAAGTGAAACTTCTCGTTGCCAAAAGGTTACCCACTACTATAGTAGACAGACTAATTACACCGATTCAATACCAACTGCTTTTGTTTTGAAGTAGCTAATTTGCTATTTTGACAAAGGCCTCGTAGCATAGATTCAGCCTAGGATGGCATTGACACCATCATCAGGGATCCTGTTCATACATTTACCATTAAGATTTATAAGATATGTCTGGTATTGTTGTTTAAAATTTTCTTCACCGTTTTAACATACAGATTTGGCATATGCCATTTAAAAATATTGGCTGCTTTTGTAGATTAATTTTTGTATCTAGTTTATCTACTTTAAAAAAAATTAAAATGGTGTTTAAAATTTTATGGACATCATCTTGTTACAAACCTGTATCTGCTGTACTGCACTACACTGCTGCGTACTTCAAAGGAATATATTAATGAAATATAGCTAAGGAAAGCTACATTTCATCCATCTACTGTATCTATCTATCTATCTATCTATCTATCTATCTATCTATCTATCTATCTATCTATCTATCTATCTATCTATCTATCTATCTATCTATCTATCTATCTATCTATCTATCTATCTATCTATCTATCTATCCACCCACCCACCCATCCATCCATCCATCCATCCATTCTCTGTCTCTGTCTCTGTCTCTGTCTCTGTCTCTGTCTCTGTCTCTGTCTCTGTCTCTGTCTCTGTCTCTGTCTCTGTCTCTCTCTCTCTCTCTCTCTCTCTCTCTCTCTCTCTCTCTCTCTATATATATATATATATATATATATATAAATATATAAATATATATATATATATATATATATATATATATATATAAATATATATATATATACATACATCATATATATATATATATATACATACATCATATATATATATATATAGAGAGAGAGAGAGAGAGAGAGAGAGAGAGAGAGAGAGAGAGAGAGAGAGAGAGAGAGAGAGAGAGAGAGAGAGAGAGGGAGAGAGAGAGAGAGAGAAAGATATCTCCATCCATCCATCCATTCATCCATCCATCCATCCATCCATCCATCCATCTATCATCTATCTATCTATCTATCTATCTATCTATCTATCTATCTATCTATCTCTCTCTCTCTCTCTCTCTCTCTCTCTCTCTCTCTCTCTCTCTCTCTCTCTAGCCATCTATATCTATCTATCCATCCATCCATCCATCCATCCATCCATCCATCCATCCATCCATCCATCCATCCATCCATCCATCCATCCATTGCCTGTCTGTTTCCCTCTCTCTCTCTCTCTCTCTCTCTCTCTCTCTCTCTCTCTCTCTCTCTCTCTCTCTCTCTCTCTCTCTCTCTCTCTCTCTCTCTCTCTCTCTCTCTCTCTCTCTCTCTCTCTCTCTCTTCTATCTATCTATCTACTATCCACCTATCCACCTATCCAAATTTGCATTAATTTTAATTGGTCTTTACAAATTTCTTCCTATTTCCCTGACTCGAAAAACTACAAATAAAAACTATTTGTATGAAAGAATCCCTTGTGCTTTGGACTTATGAGCTATAATTTGTTGAATAAGCTGTGATAATTGTTTTATTGAGGCTGCAAAATTTATTGTATGGTATGTCCTTAAAATATGGCTTATTTTTTTAAATTGAAGTTTAGTATTTTAGTAGAGATGGGGAAAGAAGTTGGCAACTTTGTTTTCAACACTTCGTCTTGTGGATTAATGTACTATATGTATCAATTAGGATCTACATCTTCATCAAATTCATGAATATTTGGGCTGAGAGCTTCTTCAGAAGCATAGGAACAATGGAACAATCACGGGATTTGTTTTCATGTCTGCTAAACCACAAAAAAGGAGTCATAAAGATGCATACACTGTTAGCTTATGTTTTTAACTATGTTACGTTTTGTTGATTGGCACAGTATTGAAGCCAGTTTAACTGTCCTTTTGGATATGTAGAAATGAGAATTTGTTACTCTGAAGCATTATCTCTTTGGATTCACACCACAAGCCTTTCTTATTAATTAGTAAGTTACATTGATTGGAGGATGGCAAAAGTGCATGGATATCCACAAGGGAAGTCAAAGGATGGCAAAGAAAGACAAATGGTATGTGTGATAACCTAATAACATGAATGCTGTGATTTATAGACATGCATCAGCTGTCCTAATATTACTGTATATCATCATAGTATTTGTGGGATTGTATCATTAGCCTGTTATTGAAGCATTATTCTTTTGTAGTTGTCTATGAACACTACTGCAAACATATGTCTTCATGAACTATTTTCTAAGGCTTATTACATCATGCAGATAAAACCATAACAGAATTTGAACCCTGTTTACAGTTTTGAACTGATAAATCTGTTTCATTCCAATTGTTACAGAATTTACTGATTTCTTTTGAAAAGCAATTGGCCTAAATTTAAGATATATTCTGTAAAAAAGAAAAAAAAAGTTCAGTTGTCCTTATATTTCAGGTAAGCAATGAGACATTTTTTTTCCTGATCTCTTTGTATCACACATCTGGGTTCTGAATCTGTATAGAAAACCTCTGTTGGAAATTTCGATACTGTTTTGGGAAGTGAACTGCTTTCTATATGTGCTTCTGGGTGTGGTTTTACTTTTCTACGACAACACTGTCATCAAGAATCTTTTCCACTCATTAGGAACTCTGTTGCAAAAAAGTTATATTTTTGATCCTTGCCTATGTTAGTAGATTATATAAAGGGTATCATATCTGCTAATGGTGTTTTCTTTTTTCTGTAATTTGGTTAAATTATGGCTTTGAAAGTGACACTTAATTGCCATCACAGACAACCTTTCTATATATTTATTCAAGGAAAGACCAGATTGTTGAAAGCTTGTCCTCAAGACTGCAACTTCTTCTTTAGGAGAAAACTTTGCTCATGACTTCACCAATGTGCCAGTCTCAGGATGTATCATTACAATCTTATCCCAAGTTTGTATCCACTTTCTATGGCCTGAAGCTGAATGATTTCTGTCCAAGAGATTTTCTTCATTCCGATGGGGTTCTCTCCTTGATTAACTCCCTCCATTGCTTCTTGTCCTGCCTTCAGGTCAGGGGTGGGTTCCACTTACCTTCGCCACCAGTTTGCATCGTGACATTTCACGTGCAAGTGGGGTCACTCCCACTTGCGTGGGGTTGCTCCGCTCACGCGCTCACGTGTGTCCCCCTCATGCAATTCTACTTCCGCGCATGTTCAGTAGCTATAATCAGCCCAAAACACATTCAGGTGAAGGAATAAAGGTAAGTATAAAACTGGGGGTGGGCAGGAGGGCCCTTTTTAAAGCAGCAGCAGAGAAAAAAACTTCCAAACAGTAAAAAATACGGAAAAAAATCCAAAAAAAAGATGGCGGTGCCCACGGACCGGAACCAACCGAACTGGATCCGTGACGCCACCATGAGATCACCAGCAGGTTGCTACCGGTTCAGGTGATCTGGTCCGAACTGGGAGGAACCCACCCCTGCTTCAGGTGCTTTGGACAATAGGTTGACTCTCTCCTCTTCTAATCAAGGTTCAGTGATATCACAATTGTATATACCTTTTATCTTTCAAATCTCTGTTGGGATTGGAACTTACATTAATTTTATAAGACTAAAAAAAACAAAAAACCAGGGATGGTTGTAGTGTTTGCATATTCTCTACCAAATGGATTGATACCAGCCTATGCACCACCAGGAGAATGCAATTTTGAGCATGTTGCTTCCCTTATCTCCATCTGGCAATGCTGCTCCAAACACTGCAGCTGCAATTTACCAGAAATATCACCAATAGTATCTCAGGCAAGGCTGCTTGGAGCATTGATAGTCAGAATTCCTTCCAAAGTATAATACACAAGTACATGTTTAAGTAGAAATGTTATCTTAAAGCAGTTGTGTACTTTAGTTAGCCAAAATGTACAAGTCCCAGATCCAAAAAGTTAACTTGAAAACGAAGTCAGATAAAAGCCAAATAAATCTACAAACCAGTCCAAATGTTTCACTGAAAGTACACCAAGTGTAGATAAATTTTAAATACTGCACCAAATTTTAGAACACTGGCAAACTAAGTAGGTCATTATTCAAATGGAGTCCTCCTTGAAAGTTAGCAATAGCAATAGATCTTAAACTTATATAGTGCTTCATAGTACTTGATAGCACTCTCTAAGCAGTTTACAGACTCAGTATATTGCCCCTAACAATCTGGGTCCTTATTTTACTGATCTTGGAAAGATGGAAGGCTGAATCAACCTTGAGCTGGTCAGGATCGAACTCCTGCCTGTGGGCAGAGTTTGCATACAATACTGCATTCTAACCACTTTAATTGGAGTTAATTGCAAGTGCCATTATTTCCCAGCTGCCCCACTGTATTTTACATTGTGATAATCATTGGTCTCTAAAACCCTCCTTTGTTTCTTTCTTCTCGTCCTGTAAGGCATGGGTCCTCAAACTACGGCCCGTGGGCTGCATGCGGCCCTCCGAAGCCATTAATCCAGCCCGTGCAGGACCACGAGGCTGCCCCGCTCACATCGCCCCACCCACCCTTCGGCCGAGGACTTACCTTCACGAGCCCCGCGGGCTGGAACTGAAAGGTAGGGCCAACAATTTTGGCCTGCAGAGACATTCTAGAGGTGGGGGAGGTGAAAAATGGGGCACACAGATGCCTCAGGAAGCCAAAAAATGGGCAAAAATGTTTGCCTGTTTTTGACCTGCAGAATGCTGCTGGAGGCAGGGGAGGTGAAAAAGGGGGTGCACAGAGCCAAAAAATCGGCTGTTTTTGCCTGTTTTTGGCCTGCAGAATGCTGCTGGAGGCAGGGGAGGTTTAAAATGGGGTGCACAGATGCCTCAGGAGGCCAAAAAACAGGGAAAACCCCTGTTTTTCACCTTCCCTATTATATTCGTGAGGAACGACGCTGAGGCTTGAGTCGGACTAATGCTTTATTAGCTTCTGAACCTCCTAACTAGAGTCGTCTGACAGGAGCAGGCCCCGATGTGACAGCTCTGTATTTATACTGAACACAACATAACATCAACCAATCACAACGCTTAGAATTCCCGCTCCTTTTGGAGCCCCCTGGTGGAGCCCCAGGATATTACACCCCTTACCCTTTAGTTGGAGCATGCGTACTCAGCGAGGTACGCTGGGCGCCGTCTGATCCGACTAGATCGTCTTAGCTCTTGAGGTTGTTCTCCCAGACTGCGGTCTCCGTCTGCATGGTCTATTGCCGGACTTGTCTCCTCCCCGGGGAGAGGGGTGAACTCCTCTACGACTGCTTCTTCCCGCCCCGGTAAGTCAGCGAGAGCGGTTTGGCTCGCGGCTCGTTGCGCCCCCTCCTCCCCTAGTCGGAGTCCCTCTATAGGGTTGGGGGACTCTGCCAGTTGTGGCTTGGCTCCTGCCGTTTCCCCCCACCGAGATCGCAGTTGGTCAATGTGGCGGTGCCACTCCTGGCCGTTGTCTAACAGGACACGATAGGAGCACGGGCCGCTTGAGCCGACTACCACCCCTGGGAGCCAAAGTGGGCTGCCGGCATAGTTGCGTGCATACACAGGGCTGCCTACTTGGAACGAGCGTCCTGGCCGGGAGGAGTCTAGAGGCTTTTCTGTGGAATAATGGGGGTGTAGTCTATCGAGCTGCGTTCTCAAACGCCTCCCCATGAGCAACTCAGCCGGTGTTTTATTCGTGGCTGTACATGGCGTAGTGTGCTGTGTGAACAGGAGCTCAGCTACTTTATCTCGCCAATCCCCCGGGCCTAGTTTGCGAAGTGTTTCTTTCGTTGTGCGAACCATGCGTTCCGCCATGCCATTACCTGCAGGGTGCCATGGCGCAATGAGACCATGCCGTATGCCTAAGTTGGCGAGGAACCCCTCAAATCGGGCCGCTGTCAGCTGAGGCCCATTATCCGAGATCAATACGTCGGGGTACCCATGTGTCGCAAACAATGACTCCAAACACCTAATCAGGGAGTCAGTGGTGGTCGTGGACATTAAGCGGACTTCCAACCATTTAGAAAAAGCGTCCACGACCACCAAGAACATCTGGCCTTGTACTGGGCCGGCAAAATCCACGTGGATGCGGGACCAGGGGCCTGCTGGGGTTTCCCAAACCTGCGGGGTTGCCTTAGGCGGGGATGCCCTATTCTCCTGACAGATGGAGCACTTGGCCACCCTTTCTTCGATGGCCTTATCCATCCCCGGCCACCACACGTAACCCCTGGCTAGGGCCTTCATTCGGACCACCCCGGGATGGCCCCTATGCAACAAGTTGAGGGTGGCTCGCCTAAAAACCATGGGGATTACAACCCGCTCACCCCACAATAAACAGCCCCGTAAAACAGACAGTTCACATTGGCGCGTTTTGAATGGGGCAAATTCGGAAGTCACAGTGTCCCCAGGCCAGCCCCTCAGCACCCAAGTCAGTACTCTTGACAGGACGGGGTCTCGAGCCGTAGACTTGGCGATGTCGCTTGCTGCGATGGGTAGGTTGATGTCGTTCAAGTGGAAGACCATAGATGCAGGTGCCGGGTCCTCCAGCAGGATAGGCAGGGGGCAGCGGCTTAAGGCATCGGCGTGCGCGATGTTGCGGCCAGGTCGGTAGATCAGGTGGTACTCGTAGTTGGCGAGGAAAACGCTCCAACGGGTCATTCTTGGGGATATCATCTGGGGTGTCGGACGGTTGCTGGAGAGTAACCCCAGAAGTGGCTGGTGGTCAGTCACGAGGTCGAAACGGCGCCCATACAGATAGTGATGGAACTTGCGAACCCCCGCGATGAGAGCCAGGGCCTCCTTGTCGATTTGGCCGTAGTTCCTTTCCGGCCCAGCTAAGGTTCTGGAAAAAAATGCAATCGGGGCTTCCTCTCCATTCGGCAAGCGGTGGCTAAGGACAGCGCCCATGCCGTAGGGTGACGCGTCGCAGGCTAGCACTAGTGGCAGTTGGGTGCTGTATTGAGCCAGCACCGTGTTTGCTGTCAAAAGTCCTTTCACAGCGGCAAATGAGTGTGCCTCACGGGGGCCCCATTTCCACGGTGCCCTGGCGTCCAGCAATCTGTGCAGCGGTTCTGCCACTGTGGCTTTGTGAGGCAGGAAAATTGCATAAAAGTTCAAGAGGCCAAGAAAGGCTTGCAGCTCCGCCTTACAATTTGGCCTGGGTGCGTCCACAATGGCTTGGATCTTAGAGGCTGTGGGGTGTATTCCAGTGGAGTCCACCAAGAACCCGAGGAATTCTACGCTGCTAGCCGCAAACACACATTTAGATTTCTTAATTCGTAGCCCCACATCCTGGAATTTGGTGAGGACAGCACGCACTCGAGAGATTAATTCCTCACGTGATGACGCAGTGACCAAAACGTCATCGAAATAAGGCACTGTGCCCGGAATTCCGTGTAACAGGCGTTCCATCAACCCTTGGAAAATGCCCGGGGCAGTGCTTATGCCAAATTGGAGGCGGCGGCAGCGGAAAGCGCCTCGATGTGTAATAATAGTCTGAGCTTCGGCTGCTTGGTCGTCCACAGGTAGCTGTTGGTAAGCCTGGGACAGATCTAACTTTGCGAAGACTTTTCCCCCTCCCAGGGAATGCAGCAGGTGGTGCACGACGGGCACAGGGTATGCGTGGGACTGTAATGCGCGGTTCACTGTGCACTTATAGTCTGCACATAGCCTGATTGAGCCATCTGGCTTAACAGGGGTCACTATGGGGGTCTCCCAACGCGCCTGATCTACAGCTTCTAATATGCCCTGTGCAAGGAGGCGGTCTAGTTCAGCGTCCACCTTTGGCAGTAGTGCCAAGGGCACTCTCCGTGGTTTGAGGCGGACAGGGGCAACCATAGGGTCAAGATTAAAAGTCACAGGTGTTCCAGTATACTTCCCTAGCTGCCCGTCAAATACTGCGGGGAATTCCTGTTCCAATGTGGCCCCCATGTCTTCCCCTTTCACTGCGTTAATGCCCTCCAGGGAAAACCCCAGAGCTGGAAACCAGTCTAGTCCCAGAAGACTGGTAAGGGGGCCATCTACAATTACAAGGGGCAGGCGGCCAGCAAAAGTTTTGAACCTGACTGGAAACAGTCCCCTGCCCAGGATAGGGATGGAGGACCCCTGGTAAGCCCTAAGGAATAATGGGCATGGCTCTAGGCGGCTCTTTGACATGCCAGGGAAAATGCGTTTCAAGGTGCTCCATGAGACTATGGACACAGCTGAGCCCGTGTCCACTTCCATTGGACACGGCTTGTGGCCAAGCGTCACAGTAACTGTGAATTTCTCACCCGCGGGCACCTGAGTTTTCTGAATGACAGCAAGATTCCCCCTAGTGGAGGGGAAAATCGCATTACAGCTGCCTCTTCTTGGCTGACCCCCCCAGGGCTGTCTCCGTGGGCCTGCAGGTGGTGCCTCTCTATAACTCTGAATGGGGGCGGCTCTACCCATCCGGCAAACCCTTGCTAGGTGGCCCCTGCGGCCGCAACGACGGCAAATGGCGTCCTGGAAATTGCATTGGGCCCTCAAATGGTCCCCCCCACAGCCCCTGCATGGAGAGAGAGATGGAGGCGGTCTTTGCCTCACGTCCCCCTTATTCTGACCCTCAGAAATGCGGCAAACGTCCTCTTCAATTTTGAGCTCCCTCTCTAATGCTTCTGGGAGAGCGGCGATGGCATTGGTCACAGAGGCATTGGGGACGGGCGTTGGGTTAATGCTAATGTCCATCTCAGCGAGGGATTGGTTGGACAGTTCAGCAGCACGAGCCTCATCAAGTGCAACTTGGAATGTGAGGTTGTGCATGGCGAGCAATCGCCTCTTCAGTCGGCAGTCCCTGACTCCAAAAACAAGCCTATCCAAAAGGTAGTCTTCTAAATTGCTGAACTCACAATTTAAGGAAGCCCTCCTGAGGGCAGCCACGAATTGATTCACTGTCTCACCCTCCTTCTGATTCCGATGGTAAAAAGCATAACGTCTAGCACATCTAGAAGGAGGGGGTGCATAATGATCTTTAAGTTTCTCCATAAATTCGTCCCAAGGCACGCTATGAATCGAGCGAGGGGCGAAAAGGGCTAGGGCAGTCTCGAACATGTCAGGCCCACAAAATCCGAGAAAATATGCCCGCTTTCTGTCTCCTGACAGCTCGGTGAACTCATTTGCGATGAGGAAACATTCGAACCGGGCTACATAGGAGGCCCAGGTCTCCCTCGGCGGGTTAAAGGGAGCGAATGTATGTTGGGTGGCCATTACTCGTCCCTGACAGTGCTTTCACAATTTTCCTTACGTTCAGGTGTGCTGGAGTCACTCGATGTGGATTCGACCTCCTTCTTCGTCGCCAGTATTATATTCGTGAGGAACGACGCTGAGGCTTGAGTCGGACTAATGCTTTATTAGCTTCTGAACCTCCTAACTAGAGTCGTCTGACAGGAGCAGGCCCCGATGTGACAGCTCTGTATTTATACTGAACACAACATAACATCAACCAATCACAACGCTTAGAATTCCCGCTCCTTTTGGAGCCCCCTGGTGGAGCCCCAGGATATTACATTCCCCACCTCCAGAAGATAGATAAAGATAGATAAAGATAGAGATAGAGATAGAGATAGAGAGAGAGAGAGAGAGAGAGAGAGAGAGAGAGAGAGACAGACAGACAGACAGACAGACAGACAGACAGACAGAGACAGAGACAGAGACAGAGACAGAGGGGAGAGGGGGGGGAGAGGGGAGAGACAGAGAGAGATTTCTCAAGCTCCTTGGGGCTGAGAAGAATTGCTGCAAAACTGAGTTTCCTGAAGTGGACCACTAGACTCCTAAACAACTGAAAAAATGATCTAGTAAAAAGAAAAGTCAACCAAAAGAGCAACATGCAAACAAAAGCAAATAAAACACCCCCAGGAGAAAACAAATTAAAGTTTAATTTGTGTGCATTGTTTAATGGACTGTTAAATTGGCCATGCCCACCTAGTCACATGACCTATCCATGCCCACCTAGTCACATGACCACCTAGCCATGCCCACCCATCTGAGGGACCGTGAATTGGCCCTCTGTTTAAAAAGTTTGAGGACCCCTGCTATAAGGTGTCCTACATGGATATTCTCACATTGTGGTCATAGTAGGAGGTATCAACTGTCTCTTTCAATATCTGATGGCAATTTCTCACAAGCAATAGTTCTGAATACCTGGAATTCTGGAGGGAAAGGAGGCAAGCAAGAATTGTTTAATAAGCCCCTATATTTCTAATACCACAATCATAATTGATGTATCAACATCACTAGAATGGAATATTTCATCAAAGTTTTAATGAGATTTGTTGCTATAACTTTCAGCCTATTCAATTATAGTTGTAGTGAATGTAAAAAGCTGCTCTCACAAAAGGTATATTCACACTCACTGCTTGAATTGCTCCTTTATTGTGCTCATGTTGGACTGAAATATTCTGACAAAAGTTTACACTGCATTTCAGTCTGGACTGGAGGCTGCGCTCATTGGATAATACTTCTGCTTTCCCACCTTTCTATCTCAGCAATTAAATAATAAATAGTTATGTCAAAGCATTTAGAACATTGAAGGGGCAGACTGGATTATATTAAAGATACAGATTTGCAGCCCATTTTTCCAAACTGATAAATACATCCACTTCATTTGATTTTTGACCAGTAATCAAAGTATATTACATTGCTTCAGCTACATTTTCTGTCGAAATCATGAAAGCAGTGTTATGGACACTATATTGTAGCAATAGTGTATCATTGGGATATTATTAATCCATGTATAAATGCAACATGTTTTTTTTTTGTCTATTTTGTTTTAACTAATGAGAGTTGCTCCCAAAACAGCTTCAGATTTAAGAACACCTTTAGCACCTGATCAATGGGAATCGTGCAACCCAATCCAATAAATTGTGAGTGCTACACAATAAACTGAATGTTATTTTCAACCCTGATGCTGACCTGACTGAAGCCATTTTGACCGCTTCAGTGTTGCCACACTGGAGCTGAGGGATAGGGAGGGAGGAATTGAGATAGAGGGGAACCTGTAGCCAAAACAACATATTTTCTCTTGGGAACCAAGGACATTCTCACACCTGGTCAGAGGAAGGCGGACTGGTGCTACCCGGCTGCCAGTCCGCATTGTTTTGGACCATGTGACTGATTGTTTTGAGGAAGTAGAATGAGGTGAAAACCGTGGGAGACTTCAGAGTCACTTTTCACCAGATATGTGCCAATATGATAATTCCAATAAAAGTATTCTTTGAGGAATCTACATGCCTCCGAGTCTTGATGCTATGGATTTATTATTTGGAACCCTGACAGTTATCTTGTGTTCCCTGATTTTCAGTTTATTGGTCTTAATCCCGTTCTGTCTCCTTTCTGAGTATTATTTAAATACTCTCTCTGAATATTAGATACAGTCAACTCTATCTGAACTTGATAAAAACCTGATGAAAATAATCTGAAATGTGTGTCATAAGTCATAATCAAGAGCCGAGGTGGCGCAGCAGTTAGAGTGCAGTACTGCAGGCTACTTTAGCTGACTGTGATCAGCAGTTCAGCTGTTCAAATCTCACCGGCTCAGGGTTGACTCAGCCTTCCACCCTTCCGAGGTAGGTAAAATGAGGACCCAGATTGTTGGGGGCAATATAAATATACATTGCTTAATGGTGTAAACCGCTTAGAGAGTGCTTGCACTATGAGGCAGTATATAAGTCTCACAAATAAATAAATAAATAAATAAATAAATAAATAAATAAATACATACATACATACATACATACATACATACATACATACATACATACATACATACATAAATACATAAATACATAAATACATAAATACATAAATACATAAATAAATAAATACATAAATACATAAATAAATAAGTATATTCATGATTTCTGTGCATGATGTAAAGCAGAATTGTTGCTTTAAAGCAACAATTTTCCTTTACAAGGTTGTACATGGAATATATAGGGTTGTACATGGAATATATAGCTGAAATATAAAGTATTTTTTAGTTTAGAGGAATTATCTGTCTTGAAAAATAGCTGTGGAGAGACACATAATCCATTCTTTTCCTAAATGTCAAACCCAAATCCAAGAACCAGCTCAAAATCTGACTTTTAAATGGACATTTTTCCTTGCCCTAAAATAACTCTATTCTTTGAATTGATGTTTAATTTCTATTCATTTCAGTCTTCAATTTTCTTTCCAAAATACCTGGGTTGTTATGTTTCAAGGGTATTACGTTACCCTTTATTTTTCTTTCTTGCCCATTTTATTTTGAATTGTTTCTCCCACTGGTTCCCTTTGCATCCTTTCATTTCAGGTCATTTTTAAAACTTCCTTTGAAAAGCCAGCCCTTGACTCTTTGCTCAACATTCCTGTATTGTTTTCTCCTATAGTTTAAAATGTTTACATATCAATTTTGCTATTCTTCTCATTTACATTATTTTGATATTGATATGCGTGACCTTCAGTCAACTCCATACTTATCAGAAATAAGCTTTATTATATGTTTTCCTGTTTTTCTACTTCATCATTCCTTTAGCTTATCTCCTACAGGTCCTGTTAGATTTCTGCCCCCTTCCCCCATTTTGTTTTATATCCCTTAAACTTTTTCCAATACAGAACTACAGATAAAGAAAAATAATGTAAAAAACATGTACGAGCTCAAGGGCAACCTTCAACTCTGCCCAATCCTTTCCAAATGCTGCCTTTAGAGGCTAGAAGAGAACGTTAAATAGAACATGAACCTCACAATGTTACGTTTGCCTTAATTGGCAAAAGTCTCTCTGAGTTAAGGCAGGGAAATTGGTGTACTTTGTTGTATAAATAAATATGTTCATAATTTGGCACCGGTGTATTTACGTTCATTTTTTTTTCCACTGCAGAAGGCAAATGGGTCCTTCGTGCAAACCTGGTTTGTTAATGTTAATGTGCCAAGACCTAAAACTGATTATGGGAGGCAGATTGCTATAGGCCTAAGAACTGGAATAGGTGTGTGTGTGTGTGTGTGTGTGTGTGTGTGTGTGTGTGTGTAAATAAAACAGGTAATATACACCTTCTGACCAGGTTGCAAAAATTAAGAACTATGCTTGCAAGATCCCTATCTATACCTCAGTAAGTATCAAAAAATCAAAATCAGGGAGATGGGGAAATCTCCATTTATAAAATTAGTACATGGGAATCTGATATTAGGGCTGAAAGCTATAGATATTTCAAGAAGAAGGGGTGAATGAGAGCTATGGAAGATAGGAACCAAAAGTTGTATTGTATTAAATCTACAAAAGAAAATTACAGTATTGATCATTATTATCTCAGTGATTAAACTTTAAAACTATTATTCACACGTCAAAATATGGCATTATATATTGAACATCAAGCTCCTACTTCTGTGTAACCCTTTAAATGTATATTTAAAATATGAGTATTATTTGAATCCCCAAGACTGATGTAGAAGTAAGTTCTGATGAAGTCAGTAGGTCTTATTTTCAGTAGTGATTCCCAGAGCTTTGTGTATAGGTATTACTTCTTTTCTTTACTTTCCCCATGTTCTGTGAGAAATTAAACCAGCCATAGTCTCTGCTAAAGCTTTGAATATAATATGTAGATATATAGGCATATCAAACTGTTTTGAACATAGCGAATGAGAGAACAGAAGATTGTTTCTGTCAACTAAGTAAATAATGCTTGAATTACATTGGGTCAGGATTACTATTTTTTGGGTCCCAGTGAATGGAAGATTAATTATAAATCATTTAAAGATCTCCATAAATCTATTCTCATATGGCACATTTCTGCTATTTCCTGATGAACAGAAAAGTACATAAAAATTCTGTCAGAAGGATTTAAGTGTTGATTTCAGATGCATTCAGACGTTATCGTGAAAGGAAGTAGGTACTGTATAACACCTCTTTGTTCCTTTAATTAAACTGTTTGTCCTCTCATCTCATACTATCTAACCAGGGGTGGGTTCCACTTACCTTCACCACCAGTTCACATTGCGACGTTTTGCGCGCGCGCGCGTCCCCTTGTGCAATTTGACTTTCATGCATGCTCAGTAGCAGAAATCAGCCCGAAACACAGCTGAGGAGCTGATCAGCTGTGCTTTGGGTGAAGAAATAAAGGTCAGTATTAACCCAGGGGCGGGTGGGCGGGCCCTTTTTCAAGCAGCGGAAGAGGAGAAGCCATCCAAGCACAGAAAAATTCGCAAAAAAATTCAAAAAAAGATGGCGGCGCCCCCGGACCGGCACCAACAGAATCAGATCTGTGACATCACCAGTGGGTTGCTATCGGTTCAGGCGATCCGGTCCGAACCGGGAGAAACCCACCCAGCGGTGGGTTGCTCCCTTACCTGTGCCGGTGCGCTGCGCGTGCATCTCCACGCTTCGGGGGTGCACGCGCTCACTACATGTGCATGCCCCCTCATGCAATTTTGCTTCTGCGCATGCATGGAAGCAAAATCGCGCCAAAATCTCACGAGGGGACGCGTGTGTGTGTGTGAGATTTCGGCGCGATTTTGCTTCCGCGCATGCGCGGAAGCAAAATCTCGCCAAAATCTATCTCTCCCGTGCGCGTCCCCTCGTGAGATTTCAGCGTGATTTTGCTTCCGCGTAAAATCCTGTTTAGCTTTTTACCTATGATTAAAATCCTCTGGGGGCTAAACTTAATAAAAAAAAATCCAAAGTCATTTGCATTGGACTCAACTCTTGATGACTTCATAAAGATGCTGGCATAGTTTGTTGGCAACAATATAGAAGTAGTTTTTCCAACTCAATTCTTTACATTTTTTAAAATAAATTTCCAACCATTAGCCACTGCTTTGATATTTCTTCTAGAAATCCCACCCAAATCCTCACCAGCGCTGCTGACCTTCCGAGCCTGGATAAGACTAGCCAGATACTGCCACCTGATGAGACATTTAAAGAAACACATATTAAGAAATAATAAACTATGCTGCACCTGGCATTTCACCAACTGTTACTAACAGCAGGATTGGTGGAATGGTTTCTCATATATTTGATATACACAACACCCACAGCTGTATCTCAAGCTTCTTAATGGCAAGGAAGTGGAGTCACACAGTAGTGAAACACTAGGAGAATATTTATTTGAATTGATATTTATCTCACATTTCCTCCAGGAGCTCAAGGAAGCTTGCATGGGATTTCCCTTAATTTTATCCTAACAATATCCTAAGAAAGCAAAGCTAGTCCATAGTAACTCAGTGCATTTCCATGGCAAAGGTTGGATTTTAACTTGATCTCCCCTATTCTAGCCCTCTCCTTATACAGTGGTTTTCTCTGCCTACCCATCCTGCCCCCCCAAAAAAAAGAAAAGAAGAAAAGAAAAGAAAAGAGAGAAGAGAAGAGAAAAGCAGGAAATGTTGAGGACTGAATCCTGCACAATCAAAATATGTGCTCTGTCATTGAGCTAATTGATATAAGAATCTTTATCCATCCTACATGGTGTGATTCTACTCCAGCTCAGTAGATCTAGGACAGTGATGGCGAACCTATGGCACGGGTGCCACAGGTGGCACGCTGAGCCATTGCCCTAGCTCAGCTCCAGCGCGCATGTGCGTTCCCAACAGCTGATTTTTGGCTTGCGCAGAAGCTCTGGGAGGGTGATTTCAGCCTCCGGAAGGCCTCTGGGGTGGCATTTTTGCACTCCCCAAGCTCAAGAAAGCCTCTGGAGCCTGGGGAGGGCGAAAAATGGGCCTACTGGGCCCACTGGAAGTTGGGAAATGGGGGAGTGGGGGGGTTGTGCACGCATGCGCAGGGGGTGGGGCAAGTGTTCAAGACTTTGAATTATGGGTGTGGGCACGCACGTGCGTGTGATAGCGCGCGCGCGCACTATTTCGGCACCTGAGGAAAAAAAGGTTCGCCATCACTGATCTAGGAGATCTACTATTTACATCTATGAGAAAATTTAAAAAATCCAGAAGTACAGCAGCATGCTGCAATATTTTTACCTATTGTCAATGTAAACTTGACAAAATGAAAGCAAAATAAATTTAGTAGAGATTACATGATAAAATTCTTTCCTAATACTGCAAATGCAATCTTGTCCTTTTTTTTTGGTATTAGAAGGTGTGTATTGTTATCATTTTTGTATGTCCCTTCAAATCAGTGTTGAATCCTGGCAACTTCTTGGACTACACACAAACATGACATAGACACAAACACACATACATACTGTACATAAACACAGATTGCAAAATATAAGCATATCATTTTGAACAAAAAAAATGGCTTGATAATTTAATGCAATGGATGTTTTCTTTAACTGATAAATTTTTAAACTAAACAGAAGAAAGCAGTTTCTTCCCCTGTGGGGCTGTTAATGTATTTTTGTCCTTAATGTGCTGGTAAACATAGTAGTGGGAGTTAATAGGTAACTCTGAGCCATCCCGTCTAGTGCTAATTATCAATACAAGGAAGGAAATAACTAATTTAAGACAGTGAATTTGTCTTGCCAAACTATATTACTTGTAGAAAAAAGATGTTTCAGACTATATACATACTACACACACACATACGTACTGTATATACTCAGAGTCACACACATATACAGAGGTGGGTTTCTCCTGGACCGGTTTGCTTGAACAGGTAGTGATTTGCTGGTGACATCACGATGATGTCATGGAACCAGTTTGGTGGGTGCCGGTCCGTGGGCGCCGCCATCTCTTTTTTAAAAAAAAATTTGGATTTTTTTTTGAATTTTTTTTTAATTTTTTTCTGGTTTTTTTTCCCTGCAAATGCGCAGAAGCCGAGTTTCTGGCACTGTGCATGCGGTCGCCATCTTGTTTTCAGTTTTTTTTTGGGGGGGGGTTTAAATTTTTTTTGAAAATTTTCCAGGTTTTTTTTCTTCTGCACATGCGCAGAAGCTGAGTTTCCGGCACTGTGCATGCGGTCGCCATCTTGTTTACAGCTTTTGGGGGGGGGGGATTTTTTGGGATTTTTTTGCCACTGCGCATGAGAGACACAGCCACACGGTGCGGCAGGAAGCGAACTGGCAGCAAGGTAAGTTAGAACCCACCCCTGCATATAGAGTAGAGAATAGAGGTGGAAGGGACCTTGGAAGTCTTCTAGTCCAACCCTTTACTCAAGCAGGAAACCCTATATGATTTCAGATAGGTGGCTGTCCAGTCTTTTAAAAAACAAAAATAAAACCCTCCACTGATGAAGCACTTACAACTTCTGAAGGCAAGCTGTTCCACTGGTTAATTGTTATCACTGTTAGGAAATTTCTCCTTAATTCCGGGTTGCTTCTCTCCTTGATTAGTTTCCATCCATTGTTTCTTCTCTTGCCTACAGGTGCTTTGGAACATAAGTTGACCCCCCTCTTCTTTGTGGCAGCCCCTCTAATACTGGAATACTGCTATCAAAGACTATCCCCACTCTGCTGGCCTTCCGGAAAGCCGTTAAGACATGGCTTTTCCTGCAGGCTGGGGGTAGAGCTTAATCCACTCGAGCTCACCCCCAAGTATGTATGGTTGTTGAATGGTTGTTGGGTGATTTTAATATTGTGTCTTTTTTAACTTTTATATTGTTTTTAAGTATTATTTATAAATTGGTTATTCTTGTATTTTTTTCTGTTGTACGCCGCCCTGAGTCCTTTGGGAGTTGGGCGGCATATAAGAAAACCAAATAAATAAATAAATAAATAAATAAATCATGTCACCCCTAGTCCTTCTTTTCTCTAGACTAGCGATACCCAAATCCTGCAACAGTTCTTCATATGTTTTTGTCTCCAGGGCTTTAATCATCTTAGTTGCTCTTCTTTGCACTTTTTCCAAAGTCTCAACATCTTTTTTGTAATGTGGTGATCAAAACTGGATGTAGTATTCCAGGTGTGGTCTTACTAAGGATTCATAAAGCAGTACTAATACTTCACGTTATTTTGATTTTATGCCTCTGTTTATACAACCAAGGATTGAATTAGTTTTTTTGGCTGCTGCCACATACTTTTAGCTCATATTTAAGTGATATGTACTGATATATACACATATGTGGACATACACAAATCCAGGAAAAGCACCAAGTCCAGACAAGATAACTCCTTCTTGCTTAAAAGCTTGTGCTGACCAACTGGCCCCCATCTGCACCTGAATCTTTAATAAATCACTAGAGATGTGCTATGTTCCTTCTTGCTTCAAATGTTCTACTATTATTCCAGTGCCGAAGAAACCCTCAATCAAGGAACTGAACGACTTCAGACCAGTTGCTCTAACATCTGTAGTTATGAAAATCTTTGAAAGGCTACTGCTGGCCCACCTGAAAACCATCACGGATCTGCTGTTAGACCCCTTGCAATTTGCCTACCGAGCAAATAGATCAACAGATGATGCTGTTAATATGACTCTGCACTACATCCCATAACATCTTGAATCTCCAAAGACCTATGCAAGGGTCCTCTTTATAGACTTCAGCTCAGCATTCAATACCATCATTCCAGATATTCTTCTAACTAAACTAAATCAGCTAGCTGTACCTAACAAACAGGAAGCAGCAGGTGAAGCTAAGCAGAATCACATCAGATACCTGTACAATTAGCACAGGAGCTCCCCAGGGCCGTGTGCTCTCTCCACTTCTCTTCTCTCTATACACCAATGACTGCATCTCAGAAGATCCCTATGTTACAGTACTGAAATTTGCAGATGATACAACAGTGATTGGTCTCATTCGAGACAATGACAAATCTGCATACAGACATGAGGTTGAACAACTAGCCTTGTGGTGCAACCGGAACAATCTTGAACTAAACACACTCAAAACCATAGAAATGGTGGTAGATTTTAGGAGAAACCCTCCTAAACTACCACCTCTTATAATACTAGTCAACACAGTATCAACAGTAGAGACCTTCAAGTTTCTAGGTTCTATCATATCTCAAGACTTAAAATGGACACCTAACATCAAAAACGTCATCAGAAAAGCACAACAAAGAATGTTCTTTCTGCGCCAATTCAGGAAGCTCAAACTGCCCAATGAACTGCTGATTCAGTTCTACAGAGGAATTATTGAGTCTGTCATCTGCACCTCTATAACTGTCTGGTTTGGCTCCGCACCAAAACAAGACAGACACAGATTTCAACGGATAATTAGAACTGCAGAAAAAACAATTGCTACCAACCTGCTTTCCATTGAGGACCTGTATACTGCACTAGTCAAAAAGAGGGCTGTTAAAATATCTACAGACCCATCACATCCTGGACGTAAATTGTTTCAACTTCTACCCTCAAAACGATGCTATAGGGCACTGCACACCAGAACAACTAGACACAAGGACAGTTTTCCCCCAAATGCCATCACTCTGCTAAACAACTAATTCCCACAACACTGTCAAACTATTTACTAAGACTGTATTACTATTATTCTTCTCATCCTTCCTATTACCTATCTCCTCCCACTTACTGTATGACTATAACCTTGTTGCTTGTATCTCTATGATTTATATTGTTTTATTTGTTTCCTAGTATGATTTGATTGCTTATTTAGTAACCTATGACTATCACTAAGTGTTGTATCTTATGATTCTTGATGAATTTTTTTTGTTCTTTTCTTTTTATGTACACTGAGAGGATATGCACCAAAGACAAATTCCTTGTGTGTCCAATCACACTTGGCCAATAAACCCTTCTCTTCTCTTCTCTTCTCTTCTCTTCTCTTCTCTTCTCTTCTCTTCTCTTCTCTTCTCTTCTCTTCTCTTCTCTTCTCTTCTCTTCTCTATGATGTACTGCTTTACTTTTCTGCTTTTTTAAAGGATGCTAAAATTAGCAGGTGTGAACAATGGTAAATCTTCCTATTAAGTTTGTGGCAGAGAAAACATGAAGCCTTCTGCTTGAAGAATGATGACTGAAGCACCATTTAAAAGTTAGAATAGATTAAGTGGGTTGATTTGCTGAGTAGACCATTCTTAGGATTTCTTAAACTAAGGCTGTGCATATTTGAGAAATGTATTCTTTTCCATGACAACATACCTGAATGAATTTTTAAAGCTGTTTGAGGTGATTGTCCTTACTGTTTCTTGTTATAATAAACTCCTAAGTTGAAGTATGTATTACTAGCTGATACCCGTGCTTCGCTACAAAACTATGTGATGGGGCTTGATAAATTGACACTTAAAGCTTGAAAATTAATGAGTAGTTAAAAAAGGGACTGTATTATTCCGTTAAAGATGGTAAGCTAAATTTCTGTTACAGATGAAGACATTATTTGCATAGCATAGACTTTCAATTCATCCCTCAGATGAATTGCTCAGGACTTCCCTGTAGACAACATTCCTGGTTTTGCTGTCTGGCTGGAGGTGAACTGACTCTGGAGCATGCCACATAGAACTAGCCATGGGAGAAACAGGCAGCTTCCCTTACTTGTGTTTTCCTAATCACATCTGCAAATCTTTTCCTGCATTTTTTGCCTCTTTTCCCTTTAGCTGGTGTTACAGTAGAAGGAACAGATTCGTCTGAACTGAGGAGGAAAATAAGGGGAAAAATCTGTCTCTGCCTACCAGCATCCATTGGTATTCACCTGGCTAGCATCCTGTTAGAGTGTGAGAGAGTTGAGGGGTGTTTGGAAACTCAAACAGTATTTGCTGTGTGAGCAAGAAGGAGACAGGAAGGAGTCTGTGCGTGGCTTAGCTCAACTGTTCTGTAGTAAAGCTGCTTGCTGCTGTGAAAGCAAAAGCAAAAGCGAAACTGAAACTTCTCTGCTTGTGTTTTGCATTTGGATCAGATTTCTTTTCAGGTGGGGAGGAGGGAGTAGAACTCCTTAGCATCAGAGCTTGTTAATAATAATATAAGAAATACTCATGCTCCAATGGTCATTTTGAAAAATCCTTTCTTACTGAGCACCTAGAAACCAAGAGGAACATACGTGGCAAATTTCAAGTTTGTAGGCTTTACGGTTCTGGAGATTTCATAATTAATGTGTGAGTGGTTTTCGCTTATATATATATAGATGTGAAATAGTTGTTTTTATGTCTTCTGAATCGTCAAATAATTAATTTCATTGTGTTGGTCCTGGAAATTTCAAAAGATGGGATAAACTTTTCCATATCTACTTTAATAGCATCCATAATTTTATTTCACTTTGTGGTATATCATCCTTGTCTTGCATATCATATATATTGTAATCATTTCTGATAGAGGGATCCATCCAGGTTCTTGATCATCTTGTTTATCTCAGTACCTTCTACAGATCTTTGATTTATGATCTGGTGATCAGAACCCAACATAATATTTAAAGTATATTTGCACTATACATTTATATAAATTTCTGCCATTAAATTTTTTTTAATTGCCTCTTTTTTCCAGCAACTTTACATTAGGATCAGTATTGTTGCTATCGATTCACTTCCCAGGTGTTTACATTTCATTATTTCATATGTGAAACCAAGGATATACCTCCACTAATAATCTCCTGTTTGCTCTTAAAAGGCAGTGAGAACAGCAAGTAATTGTTCTGTTTTGTTTTGTTCTATTCTGTCACATCTCTATAGATCTGTTGCACTATCTCTATTGTATCATAAAGCATTTCATAGCTTTATCAGGAAATAAAAAGGCTATGACTGGGAAGCATCAGATACTGAAACAATATCTGGAACTCACACCATGAATTTTGGATAGGTAAAGATATTAGTTTGCAAAGCCCTTGCGATATATGGACGGTAGTATTTTTATACTCTGCCAAATGCAAGCCAGACTGGAGAGTGAGCATGCATATACTTTGATGTGTCCGAATCAATTGCCTCCTGGTTCTTGGTTTAGCAATTATAGGCAACACTGAGACAGGACTCTTTCTCCACTCTTGGTTTTCCTCTGTTGGAGCGGGAGGAATGAGTGTTGTGTTGAAGTTATAATTATGACAGGCTTTCAAATAGAAATGACAGTTGGCCTATAAATATGTTATTACAGTTCATTGTAGCATTACTCATCAAATATTGACCATAATTAAAAAGTCATTTTTATTTGTTTTGGAAAGGATAAATATTTCATCACTTTTTGATGCGACACACTCATCAGTAAGAATATTTCAGTCAAAATAACCAAATCATATTCCAGTTACAGAGCCCCCTTCCTAGTTGTATAATGCAATACAAAGGACAAAGCCAACACACTCGAAAGGAGAGACCAATGCTGTCGCTTTGCATTTCCCTTGCTTCCAGTTGCTTCAGAACAAGACTAATTCTGAAGATTTGCGGGGTGGGGGAGATGGATTTTGCCACTGTGAACCAAAAGGTTGAAGATCAGCTTTGGTGGAATGGTCACCTATGTCCTGGACTTGAAAACTGCATTGGAGAGGCCACTCTCCTGATAAAATTATTACCGGGACTAGCTTATAGCTTCAAAATGCCTTTTACAAAGTACATCTTTTTGGCCTGCTCTCCTACCTCAGAATATCCCTAAGAATTCATTTGCCATTGACAATAAACCTTCACTAAGCAATGGTTGATTTTACTAAGCAACGGTTGATTTTTCCAACAAAGAAGAAAAGAATAACACATTACTCTTCCTCACCAGCAGAGTAAATGATGGCAAATTAGAAACATGAGTCTTTCAAAAATGACACACACTAACGAATACACTACATTACCAAAATAACAACCCAAACTTCCCATAAAAAGAGCTGTGTAAGAACATTATTCAGATGAGCACAAATGCACTGTGGTAACCCAGAACACCAGGAAAAAAAAAGAAACAGACAATCTCTACAACTTCTTCCAACAAACTATACTTCTATGGAATTTTATCAAAAAGTACACCACTCAATCTACCATAGCACAACTAACACAAACTATGAAAAAGGATAATACTATCATATATCAAAAACATCTCAGAAACAACCAAAAGACTATTACAACCACAGGGCATCGCCATAGTACACAAACTGACTAATAGTCTCCACATCTTAAGCAAACCAAAAGAACCAAAAGTTAACTCTTTTTAACTTTTAAAACTGTTTTTAAATTAAGTTTATTGTTTAGTGTTCTCTTAAAATGTTGTACGCCGCCTTGAGTCCTTAGGGAGTAGGGCGGCATAGAAGAACCTAATAATAAATAATAAAGAAGAAACATGAGAAGTCATCTATATCACATACCATAGGGACTATAACATGTAGGACAGACAAACAGAAGAAGCAGAATATATCCATGATACTAAGTATCCATGATACTAAGAAGCAGTCGTTAGTATTCTGAGGATGAAAACTCCTTAATCCCACAACACACGGACAGACTCAATCACAGTTTCAACTGGGAAACTGGTAGCATCCTAGACCAAGCCAAATATAAAAAATGCTAGGGAATTCCTGGAAGCGTGTATTCATATATATCAGTCATCAATAAACACACAGAGATAAACCATATTTGCAGACCATTAGACAAAGACAATGACAAAGTTAAGAAGGAAACAAAAAGACCAGAGCACATCTTCTCCAGTAGCCAACATTAAGATAGGCAGGGATTAATACAGACAATCAGGCAGAAAACAATATCCTAATGAAGGAGCTACCAAAGAAAAAGTCACACCACCAACCACCCTGGCAGGGAAAAGTACTGTACATAAACAGGGAGAAAGTCTGTGTTATTATGGAAGTCCGGTTCCCCCACCATAGGGTCTCCTCCTAGCATGGAGTCCTTTTTCCTCTACCTGTCCTAACTGAAAGCCCTATCAATTGTGGAGCTAAACGGAAAACCCGCCCCTTGCCATTGAGTCTCCTCCTGGTGTGCTGTGCTTTCCCCCCTCCCAACCGGAAGCGCCTCTCAAAATTGTGGCGCCATCCGGCAACAGGGAGCCGTAGCAGAGGGATAAAAGAGCCACATGCGGCTCCAGAGCCACGGGTTGCTGATCCCTGACCTATTGGATCCTCCCCAAGGCTGATGTTATTGTTTGATAGAGTTAAAGGTATTGTTGCAGGTTATAAAGATGCTTTTTGCAATTAACTGATGGTGATTTTTGTCAGTGCCAATGGTATTCTAGAGGTTTTGAGATTGCCCCCAAGGATCCTATAAGTATTGGTACTATTTTTGCTTTCTTTTGGCACAGTCGTTCTAGTTTTATTTACACAACTTTGTATTTTGTGATGTCCCCCAGTTTTTTCTCTTTTATTCTGCTGTTTTCAGGTACTGCAATGTCCATTATCCAAACTGGTTAGCTCTTTGAAGAATGGAGACTTCTCCCCCAACACTTCCTGTAATATGAGAACACTTGTCCCCTGCATACATTTTGGAAAACATAAGTAAAATTCCTGCCTGTATCTATCAACACCCTTGAATTTTTTTCAAGTGACAGATTGGTTCCATCTGGACTTATCTTGACTAGTGTTCATTCTGTTCATGGATGCCCTGCAAATGAATTTTTCAAATTTTCAGCAGAATCAACAGTGGGATTAAAATATGAACCATACTTTAGGTTTAGGTTTAGACTTCGGAATGGGTTGGCCAATTAAAGAAAATATATTTGCTTATAATATAAATGTGTAGACTCGCTAAAATGAAAATCATTTCCTTTGACAGAAAATACTCATAATATTGTGTACTGTCACAGTTTTCTTTTGCTCAGTGCATTTAATTTTTGCAAATTGATAACTATTTTTCTTTAACCTTCTTAACATATTATATTATACGTTTTAATTGTTTTAATTGTTTTAATGTTTAATGATGTTTTTAATATTTATTATGTTGTTAAGCTGCCCAGAGTCCTTTGGAGTTGGGCGGCATATAAATTTAATAAATGTAATAAATTAATTTAAATTAATTTAAATTTAATAATAATAATAATAATAATAATAATAATAATAATAATAATAATAATAATAATAATAATAATAATAATAATAATAATAATAATAATAATAATAATAATAATAATAATAATAATAAATAAATAAATAATATATTATACATTGACAAGTTTGTCTGTCTGTACTCAGGCTTTCTCAACTGTATCAAACCTTTCAAATGCTTTGTAGCAAAGACTTACAAATATTCCCATAAAGTACCTTTTGATATGTTCCACAGTGATATAAGAAACAAGCTGTAACTGCTGGTTTGAAAGCTGTCCAGTGTATTATAATAAATTTGCTTTTTTTTTTAGATGAACAGTTGGAAACCTGGAGATGGCTGAATAAGAAAACTGATACCATTGCTTATCTGTCTAAAAGCTAGTGTTGTTAGGAAACCCAGTAATTGAAAAAAAAATGGATAGTACTGATATTTGAACTTTTTTCTATAACCTTTGAAGTGTAAGTCTTTTGGAAAATAAATTGCTTTTTTGTAATAAGAACAATGTCAGATCTCATATTTAGGAACTATGAACTATGAACTTAATTCATTTCAAAGAAACCCATGTTGTCTTGTTGGTAAAAAAAAAGAAAAACACCTCAAAACAATGCAAAATGAATTAAGTTTAACCTTGGAGAGATGATATCATAATATGAATATCTGGAGGTTGATCTTTATTGGTCACTGAACAAATATTGCCAAATAGGACAGGCAACCTTCAGTGATGATTGATTCTAGGATAAGACATCAACAATCTTGCCTCTAGAGAGTAACTATGGACTTTGGGGAATTAGATGGTTCTTTTTTTCAAGGGCAGACAACTAAAGTTAGCACTGAGTTCTTATATATCTTAATATTTAATAAGTAGTGAAATTTACTTTTTTATTCAGAGAGGCTAAAATGCAGTTCTCTGTAGGCTATTATCTGCTGGCCAAGATAAACTGTACAGTGAGAGAGAGGATAAAGTACACTATATTCTGGTATACTTATGAACAGTCATATTGAAGAGGGGGAAGGGCTAGTCATTAAATTCTAAAAATGAATGCAATTGTTTGCAAATAAATCATGATTAATTTGTCTCTGAAAAAAAAGATGCATAAAATATAATGGATGCATCTACAGGAAGATGGTGAAACAATGACTCGGGAATAAAAAATGCTGAGAATGGGATGTTACATAAACCATAAATTAGAGGTTTTATATTCCACTATCTCTACTACCAGCACCAGCACCACCACAATTTGACTCTCTTTGGAAATTTAAAATATAAACCTAGCTCTCCTTTCTGCCAACTTTCCTGGGAATGGTATTGTACATTTAAAAGGCAAGGTCAAGGTGATAATTTCATTGGGAAATCAAAATCTGCTGAAGCTTTCTAACTTCCTCTATTCAGAAAAGAGCTGACTTATTTATGACATGAATCATTTTAGGTCATTTTAAAGGATTGGTCTGTTTCTCCCTCTCTTTTTATGATACTTCATAAAATTGTGCTATAAATGATATTGACATCAAAGAACCACTCTACATTGTTTTGAAATCGATTAGTTTTAGCAACTTACCATCAACTAACTGAAGTGGATAGTTAGCCTGTAAAAAATTGAAGAAAAATTATTTGACCTTGGTCAAGAATGTAAAATGTGCTTGTAATATGTCATATTGCTCTGGACAAACACATTCTTAGATCAAACAGAAGAGGTGCTGTGATAGGGGCTGATACATGAAGAAACTCATTGTAATCAGAGGAGCAAAACCCACTGGTGACAGAGATCACCACACATGACAGAGAGGGGGATAGGGAAAATGAGATAAGGGAAGGGGGAGGAGGAAGAGGAGCTAATCTGCACTTCTAGATCTCAGAAATAGCTTTGAGACCTTTGCAGAAGAAAAATAAAGATTGTGGGACAGAAGATAGTATGATGGATCCAGGAGCAGGGTTAAGTGATATAACAGAACGGCTTTGAAGATGTATTAAATTCACTGACAATTCCCTTCCTGCTAATCAACATATGAGTAGGCCAGTCCTTCCTGGCCGTTGTTTTGTGAGAAGTTTTTCAGAAGTTTGCCAATATATCCCCAAAAGTTAGGATACCCCAAAGCTAATGTCCATCACCAAAACTTCTACAGATGAATTGCACTCTAAGACACTGAAGGATCTTCTTGATTGCCTTGGAAAACAGGTGAAATGTCAACAAACTGAAAGAGAGCAGTTACTGTCTTTATTTTAAAAAGATAGAAAAAGGATAATCCAAGGAACTGCAGACAAATATGATGGATTGCAAGCACCGAGTAGTCAACATGGTTTGTCAGTCCTGTCAGATGAACTTTACCTCATGTTCTTTTTAATTTAGTAAGTTCCAGGAGGCAGTTGGGTGGATAACCTAGCAACGTCTAGACCAGGTTCTGGTTATGAGTGTCACATGAGGATTAGTAGCGAGGGCAGTCCCAATGAAGCCTGTTCATACAAGGATATGAGTGATTCTAGTGAGCCAAAAGTGAAGAAAATGCTGTAACATTCCAAGATGGCGCCGACGAAGGCTGCCTCGGTGAAATGAAATGCTCTATTCTAACATGATATGTCATGACACCTAAGGAAACTTCACTGCAAAACATAGCTGCTAATGAAATGGAAGTTTAAAACAGTGTCATTTCAGTTTGGCCTCTTAGCCAGCAGCTTTTTCATTAACCATAGCACCAAGGTTTCATTTTATTACTGGGTTGATGTGTAATTTTTTTCCCAAGATGATATCTGGAATGAATAGTCTAGGAAACCCTTTCTTCTAAGAGATGAATGCTTTCCCCTTTTCTTCTTCTTTCTCTCTTCTTACTGTAGTTAGCAGAAAGATCTTTCTGTCCTTCACCCCCTTTTCCCCCTGTGCTTTCCTTTTTCTTCTCTCCCCTTGTCTGGCAGAGTCCTTCTTCCCTAAGTAGCAAGATCCAGCCTTTCTCCTCAACAGGTTCTTCCTTCCTGGCCTTAGGAAGTCCATTCATCTCTTCTCAAGCCTCATCTCCATGTGATTCCTTCCTAGAAAGCCTGAGAAGAAACATCCATCATAGATTATAAGGGTGGCTGGAGGAAGGATTGTGTGGGCTTACTGAACAGGCAGGAGGCTGGCTGAGTTAGGCTGTGATGAATCACCAAGCCATCCTTTGGCCTGGATAGTTTTCTATGTTGGCTACCCTGAAGTATCAACATACAATACTCATGCCAAATTATGAATATATATATATATATATTTTAAAAATTTGTTTCATGTTCTGATCTCTCAATTATGCACGGTAAGGCCGAAGTAAATTATGGAGTTGTTATCTCAGGATGAATAATGACAGAAAATTGGATTTAGTAATTGTTTTGTGTAGTATGAACTAATGCTATC
This sequence comes from Diadophis punctatus similis, assembly GCA_023053685.1. NCBI lineage: Eukaryota > Metazoa > Chordata > Lepidosauria > Squamata > Dipsadidae > Diadophis > Diadophis punctatus. Next base: position 143,158,370 of record JALIGW010000003.1, read on the forward strand.
CATATTCAATATTTCACATACATGGGTTTTAACTATTTAACATTTATAAGTAGCCTCTTAGTGTGCTAAGCTTAATTGACTGAATTCTTTATCATAACTGGATTATCATTGCCTCAGTGATATTTTTGAAATAGTGATGGCATAAATAGTGTGCTATCTTCAATTAAATAATCCATACCCCAGCCTTTTAGTGGTGCTTTCTACCATTTTTATTCTGGATTTTGCAATATTGTCTTGTTTGCAATGGAAAATTAATATGTTAATTCTTCATTTCAAATTGTACCCACTATTTATTAATACTAAACTTGTACAATTTAGCTCTAGTTTTTAAGATTTAACTGTTTTATTCATGTGCATAAGTGAAAAATCAAATTGATTAAAATATTGCCCTAAAAATGCAACTGCATGATTATTTTCATACTGAAAGTAATCAAGATTGTACTTTTTATTAGATTGTCATTGAGATGCATTCATCAGTAATCTACAAAGAAAGGGGAATGATATAATGCCAAAACTACAACAAACTGTAAAGACATGGCAATTCTGTCATCAGTCTTATTTACTTTCTTACATCAATTGAAAGTTATTTTGATTTTTTTAAAAAAAGATCTCTACTTAGCTTATTTAGTTTCCTTATTTAGCACTCTATTATTTACATATCTACTGTAGAGCATGTAGATACATTGGACAGAATGTAAATTTGAAAGAAATAAGGATATTATTCATACTTTTCCAGATGAAAAACTTATATCCTTTCTTTTCTGCCAAGATCTGGCTTAATGTTACTCTTCCCTTTACCTCCTCCTTGAAAACCATTTTTTCCCTCCAAAGTGACCCCATTTCCATTTTTATCTCCTATATGGGGCACTGTTGCCATCAAAACTTACCTTTAGCAATCTTCAGTGAGTTAGTTTCATAATTTTCATTCTGCTAATGAGAAGATCTCTGAACACTTCCTGGCAGAAAGAAGATTTTAGTTTATTTCCCCATTATTCCTTCCTCTGTTGTTCTAGACACATTTTTTACCCTGTGAAATAGGTTCTTTGTAACTGGGGAAGGAAATAGTAAGTAATATAGGTAGTCTTTGATTTACGATTGGCTTAGCCACCGTTCTAAGTTACAACATAGACGGGGGGTACTTACAATCTAGGTTCAAAGTTCTGACAGAACTCCAGGCTGCACCTATAGCTTATAGAACTTATAGCTGCTTGCTATATCAGATGGTCATGTGATTGTGTTTTACTACATTTTGCTGAAAACTGGAATTTACTTCCAATTTTTGGCAAAACCGCACCAATCACAAATGTAATGACTGTGGTGGCTGCTAAACAATCACAGTTGCCTCTTTACAGCTGCTATGTTTGCTTAATGACTGTTACAACAAAGGTTGTAAGATAGGATTTGTCACATGACTAACCCATTTTATGACTGTCACAGCTTACAACCACAATGGACAGACTCCAATACAGTTGTAAATCTGTACGTATAATCGTATAATCGTTAGGTTAGTCATTGAAAGGGTCATACTGACGTGAAGGCCTTGGACTAAAAATGCATTTCAAATTAGTTCAAATTAATATTTGATATTGGTATAAATGAGGGGTTAATAGGATAATATATATCCTGAATTGTCTATCATGTGTTTTGACTAAGTATGAATCAGTTGAATAAGTTATTGTCAACTCTTAATTAGCTTTTGAGTAAATTCAAATAGCAATACACTTAGACTTATATACCACTTCACAGTGATTTACAGCCCTCTCTAAGCGTTTTACAGAATCAGCCTATTGCCCCCAACAATTTGGGTCAATTTACCGACTTCAGAAGGATGGAAGGCTGAATCAACCTTGAGCCTGGTGAGATTCGATCTGCCAAATTGCAGGCAGCCGGCAGTCAGCAGAAGTAGCCTGCAGTACTGCACTCTAACCACTGCGCCACCGTGGCTCTTGATCTCAGTGATAGCTTTCTTTCCCCCCTGCTCATATGTGTGATAGAAACTTGATAATCATGTCTGCGAGCATGTCCCTGAAACTTTTTTTTTAATGAATGGTTTAACCTGAGTTTTGGAACATAGACTAGTATAACTTTGGCCAGCTAGCTTTATGAAAGTTGCCAAAATCGTGTTGGCATGGATCTAACTGCAGCAAGGCTATCTCCACATGAACCAGAGATGAAAACACTTGCTTTCCTGAGAGGAAGAAATGCAGCTTGGAGAATCCGCTCTCCTTTTCAAAACCATAAAATATTCTTCCGTGTTTTATTTCATGCACGTTTAGTCCAGATAAACTATTGCTAAAACCCACTCTATAAAACTAAAATGGTAGACATGTGCTTCAGTCAAAGGAGAAAATGGAGTTAATGTATTTTTTTTTCTTTTAAATGTGTGAAGTGAAGCGTTTCTCACTGTGCTGGCCTCTTGTCCCCTGAGGAGGAAAAAGTGCAACTTTTCCTTTTAAACTATTTTGTTTTCTCTCCTTCTCTCTCTCTCTCTCTTTTCCTTATTCCTTTCATTTATGGTGCCCTAGACAGCATCCTCATATAGCCTGCAGTTCTGGAATGCCAGTCTGGCACTCCAGCACAAAACAGAGCCAGCCGTGGTATAATCTACTAATGGCTTCTTTTCATTTCAGCCCTCCCTGAGAGACTCAGTGGCAGATTGTAGACTCAATTACTCTCATGTCAGGTGATTATCCTAGGTCTTAATGTAATCTTCCATTCACACATACCATATTTCAATTACGGCAGCTATGAAACAAGCTGTGTATTCAAATCACCAATCACCTTATCACTGCTGAACAATGTCAACTGTAAAAAACGCCAGCTGAAGGCAATTACACATGTGTTGAGAACCGATTATGATTACTCTCTGTGGTATTTGTGATGAGCTGGGGAATGTTCTGAAAATTTAATTTAATGACAATATGCTTGCTGTACAATCCATAATACCTCCTGAATCCAGCATGGGGCTATTAAAACTGATAGGAGCATATTATCACCGAACTGAAAAGCTGGCCTGGGATAGTTGCTGGATGTCTCTATAGGGAACGGTAGGTAATTTCTCCACATATTTCTAACGGCTGAGGCAGACAGCTTCCAATTCCAACTGTATGTGGAAGGTGGTCCCCTTCAACCCCCCCCTCTCACCCCCCTCCATCCCGATCCACTTCTGTGTTTCCCTTCAGAGCTGAGTGAAGGTGTTTCACCAGACCCATTTGAGAGAGAAAAGATCAGGAATGAGAGGTGGCGATCACATTGTCTTGCTTATTCTGAGAACTTGAGATTTCTTTCCAAAAGGCTATTTCATCCTTTGACTTCTTTGAAGACTTTTCTTCATGTATGGACACTGATTCCTCACTAGGGAAGTTCCCTGCACAAAAAGAGCTTAAGCAAAGGTCTGGCGGTTGTTGCTAAAGACACTCATGTCAATCCATCATTTCCTGAAGGCCCTCAGGCTCTGTCAGGTCCCTTTTAACACAATCCGATCCATTGCCAATTGTTTGTGGAACTATTACAACAGCAAAATTCAGTCCAGATCAGTGCTTGTAGGTTTCCTTACATCCTCTATATTTATATTGATTTTTTTCAGTTACCACTTTCCTCCCCAGTCAAAATTTGCAGAGATCTCCTTTCTTGAACAAAAACAGCTTTAGATCTATGTCAAGCATGAAAGAACATTTCTTTGGAATTGAAAGAGTAAAATGGGGAATGGGAAAAGAGACAACTGCAAACTTCACAATTAGTTGTTCATTAAGGACAATGGTAACAGCGCTCTGTGCGCCTTCGGCGTTGAGTCATGCCGGCCACATGACGACGGGGATGTCTTCGGACAGCGCTGGCTCTTCGGCTTAGAAACGGAGATGAGCACCGCCCCTAGAGCCAGAAAACGACTAGCACACATGTGCGGGGGAACTTTTTACCTTTACCTTAAGGACAATGGTCACAATTCTAAAAAAAAAAACCACTTTAAAAAACACTATATTCCACAGTGTGAGGTGAGTAGCCTCTAGCCATTGTGTGTGCGTGTGCGTATGTGTTATAACTCTGCCACAAATATGTAAGATATATTTGATGGACATGTCGCATATTAAGAGAGAGTGGGATATAAAAAAAGAGATAAAAAAATTAACGAGAAATGTCTCATATATTGTTACTAGGAAGCAACCTTTGCTCATAATCTATTTTAACATTGTAGATTAGAAGAGAAAATGAGCATTCTTGAAACTGGCAAAATGAAATTGGTTGTTTTAGAGGGATATTAACTTTCTAAATGAAATCTTCCCTCCTTCTGTATGTAAGATTATTCTCATGTCATTAGTGTGTTTGTCCAGTTACAAATGCTCTCCCTTGTGGATCATCTCTTTGGAACTTTTCCTGCAGTTTTTCCAGGATTTACTCCATAGGACCACTTCACTGTTGAGATCTTGGGAATGACAGCTGGCTGCTATCAATGCATTTATTTGGCTGAGTGAAAAAGAATACATGTATTTTTGTCCCTTCCTTAAAAAAAAAAAAACCAGATGGCTGGCTTCATAGGATGATTTTGAATACAGTAGCATACATTCTCCCTATGGCTAATCTGCTGTAACAGTGTGAAGTGAACCTGATTAAAAAAGGGGTTGGAGAGAAAAAGGGACAATGTTGGAGAGGTGCTAAGCCTATTTGTTGATTTCAATTGGTGAGATTTTAGATTAAGCTTGTAATTCATTTCAGAGAACCTCAATCTTTTCGCATAGGCCAGACACAAAGATCCCTTGTTTGCAGTAAAGCTGCGTCTGCTAAAATTATGCCAAGCAAAAGTGTTGGCTTTGATTGTATTATCCCCTTTCAAGGACCCCTTTGAAAATCCACTAACCTTGAAACAAAGCCCATCATCTCTTGGTGCTCAGATGATTGACTGAATGCAACTTGAAATTCACAGTGCCAGTTACCTGGATTATTCTTTTCATAGATATAAACTAAAGCGATTTGGTTCTCCCTATCATTCCATTTCGCATGAAGTACTTTTATTTTTTTTTAACAGCTTTCGCTCTTTCACCTGGTCAAGATATTCTTGTAATTTCACTTTTATGTGTATAGGAAATTTATAGTTGATTTATTGCTTTGAAAGGTACTTGTTTAAAGGGTCCTCTCTCCTATACAAGCATTTAAACCTTGACATTGAATCACTCTTGTTTAGTTCAGCACCTGAATATTGTCGAGTTTGGTCTCTCCAAATGAGGTTTTCGGTCTATGTGCTCCAGAGAGACATATGGAAGTAATTATTCTTCCATCATTTTTCCAAACTCAAATTATTCAGTGTAGGTGAGGAAGTAAAGGAAGCCTTAATAAAATTCGTAAGTTGCATATGATTCTTTTTTAAAAAATTATGTTTCAGAAAAGAATTTTTTAAATGACAAGAAGACTACTGTGTAGGTTTTGAATGTAATTTCCAGAATACTTTTTTAAAATAATGCAGTTTATGGAATTAATCCAAAACAGGTTTTTTTTGTGAGTACACATTATACTTACTTCTAGCCAACTTTATCTTATCTGCAGGATTTTTTTGGTCCCCCCCACCTAAATTCTGGCTATATTTCTCTGCAATAATGTCTCAGTGTAACTTATCTTTGAATGCAAATTGCCTTAAAAACAACACCACTCCTCCTTTACTTTTGCAGAACCAATAAATGTCCAAATATACCTTCATTAAAAATCTATGGAGATTCTCAGATATCCAGGACATGGTTGTCCCAAAGGTGCTTTTTTTCAAGAGGCAACTGGACTTTCTATTTTTTCTTTGAAGACGTTTCACTTCTCATCCAAGAAGTTTCTTCAGCTCTGGAAGCTGAAGAAGCTTCTTGGATGAGAACCAAAACGTCTTCAAAGAAAAAACAGAAAGTCCAGTTGCCTCTTGAAAAAACAACAACACCTTTTGGACTTCATTACAAGTGTTTTCCAGTGTTTTAGAGATGAAGACCATAGACAATATGGTTCACAGCTGTCCACTTGGTAGTCCATGAGTCTACAACAAAGTGACCAGATTTTTTTTATTTTTAAGCGGGACGGGGGGGGCCGCCTGGGCGCCGCCATTTGTTTTGCCCTCTGCGCATGCGCAGAACGCTGCGCATGCGCAGAGGGCAAAACAGCAAATGTCGGCGTTCAGGTGAAGTGGGGGGGAGAGGGGGGGGAGGCGGGAGGGCGCTTGGATGCCTGCAGCTCGCGGCAGGTAAGCTGCCGGCTGCCTCCTTTCCCCGTCTCCCGCCTCCCGTTCGTTGCTTGCCAGCCCGGCCGAAGGGAAGGCGGGAGGCGAGGAAAGGCCTCCCGAAAGGGAGGCGGGCTCCCGAAGGGCTGCGCCTTCCTTTTGGGAGCCCTTTCCTCGTCTCCCACCTTCCCTTCGGCCGGGATGGCAAGCAACGAACGGGAAGCTGGAGACGGGGAAAGGAGGCAGCCGGCAGCTTACCTGCTCCAAGCATCCAAGCGCCGCGGTCTCCCGGTCGCCCGCCCGGCCCCAGGGCAACGGCGGCAGCGAGGCGACGGGGGAAGAAAGGGGAGGGGGACGAGGAAGGGCTGTTTGCGCCGCTCGTAAACTCAAAGTGGCGACGGCTCCTCGTCCCTCACCCCTCCCAACAGCAGCGGCGCCTCCGAGGGCGGGGCTAGGGATGGGGCGGGGGAAGGAGAGGAGGAGCAGCCTCCCTTCCCCCTCCCCCCAGCTTCCAGCCGCTGCCGGAGGAGTCAACAACGCGGGACGCCCGCCCGCCGCCAACGCTGCCCACGGCCGGCCCGAGCTGAGAGGCCTGCTGCCTTTCAGGCCGATTTTTTGAAAGAATGCCCTAGTCGTGCATTCTTTCAAAAAATCGGGACTTTTTAGAGGACGGGCAGGACGCGGGACAAATGATGAAAAAGCGGGTCTGTCCCGCCAAAATCGGGACGTCTGGTCACCTTAGTCTACAATCCAAAAGAAATTTATGGTGGATTTCTTTTACATTCCTGAAGGATGTACCATTTTATTTGTGCCCATCTACCCACCCATGTGTAATATATCAGAAGTGCCTCTCATATGTCCCGAAAGGCCATTGAACATTCATCCCCACCCAACAAAGGTTTCCCGGTAAGGTTACATTACTGCCTGATTCTGATATTTCTCTATCTCCTCTTATTTGTTCCGTCTGAACAGCATCTCTCCTTTTGCCCAGTCAATATGACCTCAGTACATAAGTCTGGAACAAACACACACACACACACACACACACACACACACACACACACACACACACAGAGGAAAGAAAAAGAGAAGCAATCTGATTACCCAGCATGTTACTTTTATTGCCTAGGGTCACTGTTAATTTTGGCGATAGGTCATACAGGATGAAGTCCTATAAGAGCCAGGAGCTTTTTAATTGCATTGCGTGCCACTTGCTTGTTGTTGTGGTATCTCTGACAACTTATTGCTTCATGGTGGATAATGTCCTTTCCCCCTGAATGTCCGAGAGACTCATTCTATCTATACAGTCTGTCTTGTTATTTATTCTTCAAAAATTACAGCATAAGCAGTTTTCACAGAGTTCAACAGTCACTACAGAAATGACATTGGCGTTTAGAAAGGGAGTAACGTAACTGTCAAAGCTCTATCTATTCATTTATTAAGGAAAGAAAAGGATTGGGAGAAAACTATCCTAAAAAAAACCCTATCCCATTGCACCTGTAGTCATGTTCCCCCCCCCCACCTTTCTGGAAAACTAGGTTAAGTTTATCAATTCTGGCATTGTAAAAGTGAATGAATTGACATGACCTGTAGAAATCACAGGAAACACTCAAAATTTCTTTAGCCAGCTGTATATCAAGCATACAGTGAAAAAAAAGCCAGTGGAAAGAGAGTCGAAAAGAAGGGCAAAAGGCGAAATGGTTTGTGTCCATTTAAGAAAAAATCAATAATAGTATAAAATTGATTTAGTGCTTGTCATAAAACATAAGTAAGTGGTGGAAAATAGAGAAAATTGAGTCTCAATTTAATCTGCACAAAAGCCACACTGTACTGATGAAGTGATCTGAGGAGAGAGCTACATAAAACCTAAAGACAGATACTTAATTGTCATATTAAAGAGTCTGTTTTCTGCCTGCTGGAGTCAAGGGCTAAAACACATTAATCATGTGGATAAGGGGCATTGAAATCAAATCTCAATTAAAATCTGTTCAATAATGTCTCTAATATGTTTTTCAAGCATTAATTTTTTCCCATCGATTCTATATCCCATAAATCAGATATGTTGCAGTGCATGTAATAGTTTATGGAGGATAGGATTATGGTTTTATGAAGTTAATGCAGCAGAACCATTTAATTTACACAGGCTAAAGTTTTATGTCTGTTGCTCATTTCTATTATTTTCTTCGGATAAAATCCTTTGGCCTATAAAATAAGGGGGAAATTGTTTTGTTTTGTTTAAATCTGTTCTTTTTCATTCATTTCAGATACCGTGGTGATTGCTGAGGACAGATTATTCTTACTTTTTTACTTTGCAAGATTAAAAAAGGGTTTTTTTTTAAAAAAAAGGGGGACTACATTTTCTGTTTTTTAATGTATCTACATCTTTTTAAAACAGGAAGAATTGAAAAGTCATCTACACAGCTGAGCACCTTCACTGATCTCAGAAAAGTGTGAGAATCATTGAGATTACTCGATATTATTTATATAAAGGAATCTATGCATATCAAAAATATATATATTCTAAGGCAAAGCAATGCTAAAATCACGGATTCAGTACAGTCTGTTGACATCAGTTCTGAAAGTGAACATTGTGGAAAGATATATAATAATTAGTAGTGAAGTCCCAAATAGTTTATACATATCCCAGCCCTACAAGGTGAGTTGCTGTGTGAATGGTAGGCCATATACAGTATTTTATATGTAAAACATTTTAGGCTCTGCTCTTGGAATATACATATCTGTCTGTCTATTTCAGGGGTGTCAAATTCACATCGTCATGGCAGTATCACGTGACATATTGGGACTTTTCCCCCCTGCGCTAAACTGGGAGTAGGCAGCGTGTGACGCATCTGGCCCGCAGGGCGGGAATTTGACAGCCCTGGTCTATTTCCTAGCTGAGGGAGCCAGCATTGTTCAAAGACCTTTCTGTGATCACATGGCCAACCTGACTATACGTCGAGGTAGTATTTATCTACAACTCTTTAAAGCAGCCACATCTTTTTGTAGGATCGCAGGATTCCTCGCTCGAAGTGCCATGTGATTTCAGGAAAAGGCTTGAAGAAATGTGTTACCTTTGTATCCTTATAAACTATAAAGCCCTGTTTTGAAATTTAATCTGAAATGTTGCAGAGTTCTAATATTTTTATGCCCTTACAATCAATGTTCCCTGTAACATCAGAAAACAGTTAGAAACTGCTGTGTGGCGTTCTCTTTTCATGTGTGCGGCCACGCAGGCGCGCAGCCTCTGCCATTAGAAAATGCCGTGCAGAAGTTAGAAACTTCTACGTGGCGTTCTCTCGTTACGTGCGCAGCCGCGCGGCCGCACAGCTTAGAGGGAACAGTGCTTACAATCCTATGCAGTGCAGACTATAGTGCAGAATGCTTGCTATAGTGCAGAATGCTTGCTAATGCTGTGCATTAATTTATGGCACATGGTGGGGGGGGGAGAGGAGCAAAATCTTGGCTCTAGTTTGAGTATTCTAGTTGAATATTAAAATCCTTTAAAAAAAGAAAAGGAAGTAAACAGGAAGTAACCTTACAGGAAATCCTGGGCAGAATTTTTAATCAGCTTCTTACACAGTGTCCTTAAATCTTACAGGAGTCAAGAGTGTTAGCCTAGAACTACTGCAAAGTAAGTGGTTTGAGTGCTGAAGCCTAAATGGCAGAGTCTTAATTAGATGCAGGCTGATTGCTTAAGACCCTTTTTTATGACAATGCAAGCCTGAACTGCACACATTTAAAAGCCCCAGCAGCTCCATTTTTTTTCCATGCAAAGAACTCAAGCCAATTATAAATCATAGTGTAGGTGAACTCATTCTTTCCCATTCACTGGAGTGGATTCAATGTCATTAATGTTTCTACAACTGATATCTTTGAAAGGAGTAAGAAGGTCCCCCCCCCCACTATCTGATTAACATTACAGAGGAGAACTGAAATTAATTCAGTGATGGATCACTGCTATATACAAGAGAGCCAATTCATTTTAATAAGTTCTTCCAGAAAATCAAACCATATCTTCCACCAAAGGGCTTGCTAATCCTCTGTGGTGTCTTGTATTGACCTCATTGGCACATACTTGCTATTGGCGGATGTTCTACCACTGTTAGCCTTAAATCAGCGGGTGTGAAATTTTAGCTGAGAGCAAAACGTGCCAGAATCCATCCTCAGAGCTCTCTCAACCTTTCATCACCCAAATGTTGAAGTGTAGCATCAGACACAGCAGATACTGGCAATGAAGATTGGAGGGTTTAGATCTGTACAAAAAGTCACTTTGCACGTTCTCATGGAATTAAAAATCATTTACAGTAGGTTTGATTTGAAGAAGCTTCTAAAAACACAAAAATAGATGGTTGAATGGGATTGTATACATTCTTATCCATTTAAACTTTGAAAAAGTATGCGGCATCTTCTTTGTCAATGAGCAGTATTCATGTCTGCTGAATTAATCCCAATCAATCAATGCATTGTATTAAAACATATATATCTTTTTTTTCTATTTGTTTATTGCAGATCAGAATGTTGGTACATGGTACTTCCTGGTGTGAGGAAGGGAGATGACTGTAGATCAGATCAGGGCAGAGATTCTTCAAGTATAAAGAGCCGAGGTGGCGCAGTGGTTAAAGTGCAGCACTGTAGTTCAGCAGTTCAGCAGTTCAAATCTCACAGGCTCAAGGTTGACTCAGCCTTCCATCCTTCTGAGGTCAGTAAAATGAGGACCCAGATTGTTGGGGGCAATATGCTGAACTCTGTAAACCGCTTAGAGAGGGCTGTAAAGCACTATGAAGCGGTATATAAGTCTAAGTGCTATTGCTAAGTGCTAAAGAGTTTTTTTTTCAAGTATAAAGAGTTTTTTTAAAAATTAAAGCAAAGTTACAGTTGCAAATTGTTTTAAACAAGGTTGTTTCCAACTTTTAAGCAAAAAGTTTTATTTACAATAATATCTACTAGCAGGTGCCTTCTAGGTTGTCCAAGTTGCCAGGGGATGGTGGAAAATTTTAATCAACAAACATAAAGAATTAGGGTTGAGGAAATATGGTACATACAAGCTGCTGCAAATATTTCCTTATGATGTTAAATGGGACTTTGAGGTCTCTGGAGGTGGAAAGATATGTATGTGGAGCTGAACATTTCTATTAAGCTCTCCTCCCAGATGTTAGAGATTATAATATGTTTTTACCACACCACTAGGCATAAATAGAAGTAAAAAATTAAATAACTTTCTTGAATTGTTTCATCTCTATATGTAGATATATCCTAGTTTTGTTTTATTTCATAGGAAGTATGTTTAAGACAAGCATATTTGCAGCCCTGGGAAACTTATTACATAAAAATTATTATTATTATGGTTTGTTGCACAGTCAGCTAGATGGATTTGGCATTTTAATCCACTTATTGAGTCCTTCCCAAGGAACTGGGATGGACAGATGCTGTTGTTGGATGGTGTTAAATGTACTGTTGCAGGATGTAAGCTGTTCCAAGTAAAGCTGCCTTTTGCAATTCACTTATTGTGGTTTTGTCACTGCTGATGGTGATCAAGTGGTGCTGCAAATGTTTTGGGGTTGCACCCAAAGTGGCTACTATTGTTGGTACTATCTTTGCTTTCTTTTGCCACAGTCATTCTATTTCTATTTGCAAGTCTTTGTATTCGGTGATTTTCTCCAGTTCTTTCTCTATGCTGCTGTTTCCAAATAGTGCCATGTCTGCTATTCGGAGTTTTTTTATTGTCTTATTGGCAATGGTTAAGTCTGGGGTGTTATGTGGCAGGTGCTTGTCTGTTTGAATTCTAAAGTCCCAGATCACTTTAGCTTCTTCATTTTCAATTACTTTCTCTATTTTGTGGTCCCACCAGTTCTTGCTTGCAGGTAAATTTCTTGAAAATCTTCCAATGCACCATGGTTACTATTTTGTCATCCCATTATTTGTAATCTGTCTGTGCGATCTCCTTGCAGCAGCTAACTGTGGCAAGTGATCCACTGTTTTTTCAATGTTGTAGAGGGGGCATTTCCTGTCTTTTGCTGTGTTTTCAATTCTGGCTTTGTATGCATTTGTTCTTAAGGCTTGGCTTTGTGCAGCCAGAATTAGCCCCTCAGTCTCTTTCTTCAAATTTCCTGCTCTTAGCCATTGCCATGTCTTTTTATATGTTTTGCCTGCTTTTTTTAAAATGTACTGGCTATGTAATATTTTGTCTTCTCATGCCTCTTTTGTATTTTTCATTTGGTCTTTCTTGTAGGCCAGTTTAATCTCTCCAATATTTGGTAAGCCTTCAGCGCATCTTCTTCAGTGTCCTTTAGAAATAATAATAATAATAATAATAATAATAATAATAATAATAATAATAATAATAATAATAATAATAATAATAATAATAATAATAATAATAATAATAATAATAATAATAATAATAATAATAATAATAATAATAATAATAATAATAAAACAGAGTTGGAAGGGACCTTGGAGGTCTTCTAGTCCAACCCCCTGCCTAGGCAGGAAACCCTACACTACTTCAGACAAATGGTTATCCAACATCTTCTTAAAATCTTCCAGTGTTGGAGCATTCACAACTTCTGGAGGCAAGCTGTTCCACGGATTAATTGTTCTAACTGTCAGGAAATTTCTACTTAGTTCTAGGTTGCTTCTCTCCTTGTTTAGTTTCCACCCATTGCTTCTTGTTCTACCCTCAGGTGCTTTGGAGAATAGCTTCACTCCCTCTTCTTTGTGGCAACCCCTGAGATATTGGAACACTGCTATCATGTCTCCCCTAGTCCTTCTTTTCATTAAACTAGACATACCCAGTTCCTGCAACTGTTCTTCATATGTTTTAGCCTCCAGTCCCCTAATCATCTTTGTTGCTCTTCTCTGCACTCTTTCTAGAGTCTCATTTATTCTTCCAATCCTTTTTTTCTTCAACTGTTCTTGTTCTTATTGTTATTAGTAGCAATAGTTATTGTTGTTGTATTGCATCTCACATCTGAAGTTGGTCATTTTCCTTCATGATTTGAACCCTACTTTTTTTTATTCAAAAAGTTTTATTAGTACAAAGTACAAACATTTTTTCTCTTTTTCTCCCCCCCTTCCCCCTCCCCTTCCCCCCCCTCTCACTCCCCCCCCCCCCGAATTCCCAGAGAAAGCACAGGGCATAGTATTCAGTAAAATAAGTTTAAATTATACTAACAAATTCTTAATTTCCACATTTCTTTAAATCTTTAACTCCTTTTTGTTCAAACTTTTTATGAGCATAATCTAAGAGTCAAGCATATTGTTACTCAAACATCATCTCAATATCTCAGGCTGCTACTCCATTAAATATCTTTCCTTTATATAATCTTTGTATAATCTAATATCATAAAAAAGGGGAAAAAAGAAAAAAAGAAGAAATCTTTCTTTCACCATTTCATTCAGTCACAACCATCAACATCAACATCATTTCCTCAATTTTAGACAAAAATTAAGTAAACATTAAATAAGTATTAAGTAAAACTTCCTTCTTCATTATACCTCTTCAATATACACAAAGATTTAAAATATTCTAACAAATTGTTAATTCGAATATTTCTAGATTTCTTTAACCCCTTATAACTCAGAAAATTTTTAACTTAATCTTAGAATCAAACACGTTATTAAAAACCTAACATTACAATATATCAAGTTACTAATTCCACAGAAATTCTAAATCTTTAATTGTTTTGAAATATAGTAATAAAAAAAGGAAAAAAAGAAGAAGGAAAGACAAAAGCAAAACACAAAACACAAAAAAGAAAGAAAAAAGAAAGAAAAAAACAACCATCAAAGTCATTTCCTCAATAATCTTCTTGATTATTGAACCCTACTTTGAAGGCCTGGGATTTATAGTTAGTGTCTATTTACAGTATGTGGAAAATGGTCAAGACTGCAGTTTTTTATTAATTGGACTGTTGTGAAATTGTTCAAAATTTAGGCAATCCAAAGTATTTATAAGCCCTTGTGGTATGGCATCTAGGATTCAAATAACAACAACTGTCAACAACGTCTTACAAATTTTTGCTATTTCACTTGGTGTAATTTAACATTTTCCAGTGCGTCTTGAATATTAGTACAGTTTTATAATATTGCTGTTTACTGCTGCTACTAATTCTTTTATAATAGTATTTCATTTTCGCAGTACTCAGTTCAGCTCAGTTTCCTGCTACAATATTTCAGCTTATTGTGTTTGATGGCTGCTCCTCTATAATCACTCATTTTCAGTGGGCAAAGGGGAGCAATTGCTGGGCATCAAATCATCATCAAGTAAACCAGCCTTGACACTAGTTAAAAAGGGAGATAGATGGTCAGTTGACTTCAATGGAAAATACTCTCCTAAATATCTGGTGTGTTTTGTTTTTTTTAAAAAAGGGAACAGCGACATATTTCTTTGGTGTCATCATTTGATTACAGAGAAGAACCGAAATATTATGGAATAGAGATTAAAGAACAAAGATACAAATGAAGAATTAATTGGTTCAGATTCTGACATTGGTATTTTTTTTTACACAAGGCAGGCAAATTATGATACCTGAGTACAAGTTCAGCATTTCCATTTTTCCAGGTTTCCATATTCCTCTTGTAAATGCACTTTATTTTGTAATCCTGGAGAAAAAAAAACTCACAAGAAAACGAAATGCAGATAACCTAAGTAGCTCAAAGAAGATCCTAAATGCCAAATATTGCTTTATGCAATAAAATACCAGCTTGTTCATTTGAGATGTAAGGCAGACGGTAATCATTGTAGCCCCAGTGTGCATATTGGCACACTGATAGAACTCTAGATCTGCTTCAATAATTTATTTGGCAATCGTTTAGCAATTTTGCTATTTCTCACAATCTAGTAAATGATACTAAAATGATCAGAAACCATCTATTACTAATGCCAATCCTTCTAGGCTATCATTCTAAAGCATACATCTGCAGATGTGTATTGATATGACAATGACAATCAAAACTTGGAAATTGGTCCATATTTACCAAGGATAAAGTTTCACTGAGCAGATTAGAATTTGCTCTTGACACATGTAAGACAGAGGTGGGTTCTGGGTCCTTTTGCTGCCAGTTCGCTCAAGGTCGCACCATGTGCGTGTGCGCCCGCAGCAATCAAAGAATAGCTTCTTTGCAGAAGCAAAATCCAAGATGGCGGCACCCACAGAGACACCGACAGAACCGGCTCTGTGATGTCATCACCGAGTTACTAACAGTTCTAAAGAACCGGTTAGAACCGGTAGGAACCCACCTCTGATGTAAGATTATATATTTACAATCAGATATTTATTACACAGAGAATAGTAGCAGAAAAAAGATGGCAGATATTCCATTTCAGTGCTATTAAAATTTAAGCTTACAGTTGGTTATTCCATTTAATTGCAGTAAATACATTCACAAAATAGGTATCATAGCATTTATTTAAAACAATTCAAGTTCCTATTATATAATTTCTTGTCATTTTAATTCACATTTATATAATTTTGATTCCATTTGGATTTGAGTGTCCCAGTCAATTATTGATTATGTTTAATACAATCATGATGATTCTTCTGGACTTCTCATTGCCTTTGATATCATCAAATCATGATTTCCTTTCTGTGCCACCTTAGAACAAGTTTGGGAAACAGGGAGAACCTAGTGGATGATGCTTGGGAACATAAAAGCATAAAGTCTGTTTTGTCCCATGTGCCTTTTTAATATTTACATCAGACGTGGTATTCAGCCAGTTTGGATCAGTTTGGGTGAACCAGTAGTAGAATAGAATAGAATAGAATAGAATTCTTTATTGGCCAAGTGTGATTGGACACACAAGGAATTTGTCTTTGGTGCATATGCTCTCAGTGTGCATAAAAGAAAAGATACATTTGTCAAGAATGGTTGTCATAGGGTTCAAGTAAGCAATCAGGAAACAATCAATATTAATATGAATCATAAGGATACAAGCAACAAGTTACAGTCATACAGTCATAAGTGGGAGGAGATGGGTGATAGGAACGATGAGAAAAACTAATAGTAATAGTAATGCAGCCTAGTGAATAGTTTGACAGTGGTGAGGGAATTATTTGTTTAGCAGAGTGATGGTGTTCGGGAAAAAACTGTTCTTGTGTCTAGTTGTCTTGGTGTGCAGTGCTCTATAGCGACGTTTTGAGGGTAAGAGTTGAAACAGTTTATGTCCAGGATGCGAGGGGTCAGTAAATATTTTCACGGCCTTCTTTTTGACTCGTGCAGTATACAGGTCCTCAATGGAAGGCATGTTGGCAGCAATTGTTTTTTCTGCAGTTCTAGTAGCAACTGGCGGGTAGGCCCGCCCCTGCCCACCTGCCCCGGCACTATGCCATCCCATTTAGACACATTTTGAAGTCACGTGCATGCATGCTAGCTGTGTGCGTGAGCACAGTGCATGTGCAGAAGGCCACATGCATGCGTGCATGCACTCACATTTGCGAACCAGTAGGGAAGGTAAGTGAATACCACCTCTGAGTTACATGAATTATTAGGTACACCTCAGGGGTGGGTTCCACTTACCTTCGCCATCATCCCCTCATGCGATTTGCCTTCTGGAATGAGCCCAGGGGCGGGTTGCTCACTTACCTCACTACCGGAGCCATGCGCGTGCATCTCCATGCTTCAGGCGAGGGCGCGCTCGCTATGCGCGCACGCGCCCCCTCACGTGATTTTGCTTCTGCGCATGCACGGAGGCAAAATCTTGCCAAAATTTAGCGCGTGCGTCGCCTTGCATAATTTCAGTGCAATTTTGCTTCTGCACATGCGCAGAAGCAAAATCGCCCAAAAATCATCGAAAATCACGGAAAAAAATGGCGATGCGCCAGGTGGACTGGCAGAGAGGGCTCCGGAGCAGTTGCGGAATCCACCGCTCCCTACCGGAGCTGCATACCAGGCAGCTCCGGCAGGAACCCACCTCTGAATGAGCCCAAAACACAGCTGAGGAGCTCATCAGCTGTGCTTCAGGCGAAGAAATAAGGGTCAGAATTCACCCGCGGGTGGGCAGGAGGGCCCTTTTCAAGTCGCAGAAGAGGAAAAATGCACACAAAATCCTAAAAAAAGATGGCGACGCGCACGGACTGGCACCAACAGTGACATCACCAGCGGGTCGCTACCGGTTCGGGCAATTCGATCCGAACCGGGAGGAACCCACCCCTGGTACAACTTATCCAAAGATTTTAGCTAAAATTTCATCAGAATGACGTATGTCTCTTGTTTCCACCTCATTTTCAAGTAAATAAATAATACATTCCTGCATATATATTTAAATACAGTTTAGATCTGGCAGAAGGTAAATAAGCTAACAATATTGTAGGTTGAGAATCTAGCTGAACCACATTCTTACACTCACTATAAAGAACTACATTTGAGAAGTTCCACTTATATACCTTTATCAATTGAAGCTGATGATGGCACAGCTAGGAATATTTCTTTTACCAGCTCAGCTTGGTATACCCACATTTGTGAAGGCAATCCAAACTAGTGGGCATGCATTTAAAGGCTAATTTGAAGCTTCAGTTAATTCATCACATAACAGCTGAATTGGCACACATTCTGTGTCACTCTATTAGATAACTCGCTGCATTAGTTATCAGTTTGATCCTTGATTTAATTGAAAAAATACTGGTATCAATGTATAAAGTCTTCATTGTGATCATATTTGCACACCACCCTACTGTTTGGCTTGACAAAAGTGGCACATTGAAAATAGGTAGTATACCAATAGTACCTCGTTTGAGGTACTACCTTTAGAACAGGGGTGTCAAACTCAAGGCCCGTGGGCAGCATCCAGCCTGCAGGGTGCTTAGATCTGGCCCAGGGGCCCACCTTGGAAACAGTAAAGGTGGCCTCTGCCAGTGAAAATGGAGCCTGGGAGGGCCGTGCACAGCCTCCCTTAGCTCTGTTTTCACTGGCAGAGGGTTGCAGGAGGCTGTCGCGGCTGAAAACCAAGCCTCAATGAGTGACAGCGAGCTGGCCATGCCCACCCTGGCCACTCCCCCCCCCAGCCCCCCGAAGTCAAACACAAACCTGATGTGGCCTTCAATGAAATCAAGTTTGACACCCCTGCTTTAGAATAATAAATAAGACTAGTTAACACAAGAGACTGGACAGGTAAGTGATAGAACCTCATTATGGAAGTGCCTCTGTCGTCTTCTGACTTTGCTTTGAAGCAAATGTAGATTCCTTTCATTTTGTGGTATCTGAGCTTCTTTTTTAAAAACGGGCCTTTCTGTGGAAGGTAAATTAGAACCAGTCAAAGTGAATGTAGGCTAGTTTGTGTCACCTTTAAGACTTGTGCTTTTAAACTGATGGGAATAATAAACAAGGAGTGGGGGTGATTACAGCCAGTATTCATAATACAATTCATAAATAATACTATGTGAAAGTCTGCCTGCTCAAGTCCACTGGGGGTGATTGGTACTAAAACCTTCAGAATGGGCTATCTTCAATGTGTTAAGCAGAATGGTGAAAAAAAAATATTGCACAAAACATTCCAAGTTCAAAACTGAGGCAGAGCAAGGAAGAGAAATGAGATGATGACAGATTTATTGAAGAAGTTGCATAAAGTAGTGGAGTGCCTTCTGATTTTAATTCACATGATGCTGTTCATTACCCGTGGGGTTAAGGTTTACTATTTTAAACAGCTTTTAGCACTATTTATTTAAAAACATTTTACTACAATATGACCTGTGTTTAAACAACTCATATAAATGTACTGTCCCAGGAGATGCCTCGCTTTTCTCGGAACAGGAGAAAAATCTGAACAATGTTCAGTGTTAAGTATTATTCAAGGAACTAACACATTTGCAAATGTAAAATCAGTTCATTAGTGGAAACAAAGAATGATGAAGTAATGAATTAGATTGTGGTACTGAGAACAGTCAGTGGGAATTAAATTGCTTTATTTACTTTATTAGTGGAATTTGCTACTAAATATTTTACAGTATAGTTCTGTTCATGTTTACTGAGAATTAAATTCTATTAAGTTAAGGTATGCCCAAGTTAAGTCTATATTGGATTATAGTCTTAATGATGGAGTTGTTAGTCATTTTACAGAAGATAAGTTGGGATTGTCTACATGATTTACACAAAATACGTAATTGTAAAGAGTACTATTCAGGGTAGGTTTTGTTAAGCATAAAAGATTTATCCTTTCCTTTATCTTAATTAAAATGCTTGTGCATGCTTTTAAAAAATAAACATTTTTTTTCATTGAGTCACTGCTGATTCCTGTTTCTGTGTAAATTCTCTAGACCTATTTAAATTACCAGTGAACCAGGGGTGAAATCCAGCAGGTTCTGACAGGTTCTGGAGAACCGGTAGCGGAAATTTTGAGTAGTTCGGAGAACTGGCAAATACCACCTCTGGCTGGCCCCAGAGTGGGGTGGGAATGGAGATTTTGCAATATCCTTCCCCTGCCACACTGACCAAGCCACGCCCACCAAGCCACACCACGCCCACCACACCACGCCCACAGAACTGGTATTAAAAATTTTGGATTTCACCAATGGAGTGAACCTAGAAGTTCTTGCACTGGCATAACTTTTTATGAATATTGAAGTAGTATACTAATACAGTGGCTATCAATAACATTTTAAATCTTATCTTAGTATGTACTTCTTTGCTCTTCCTCCTAAAAAGATGGAATTATTATGATAACTCAATATAACTATGGTCCAATTAATTGTAAGAGAGTGGAGTGCTTTGAATAAACATTATGATACAATTAGAAGCATTTGCTGGCTGGGGAATTCTGGGAGTTGAAGTCCAGACATCTTCAAGTTGCCAAGGTTGGGAAACACTGAATTAGAATGTCTTGCTAAGATAGGAAGATCTAAGTTTGAACCTCACGAATCATGATGTCAAGCTGCATATATACTGCTGTGAATTCCTAGGAAAAATGTAGCATTGCCCTCCTTAGGAGGAAACTTCATTATTCAACTGAAACAAAGTCCAAGGGACAAGCAAAGGGGTTTGGGCACTGAGCTAGTGATCCAGTTTTCAAAAGGCAAACTCTCTTCATTCCAGACTCTCCTTTAATGATCTAAGTTCCTTGTTATACTCCACCTTAGGTTCCTCATGGTAACTTCTTAACATCTTCCAAATCAAGGAATTGTAGTACTTCCTTTTCAGAGGGGGATCTTTGGAAATGAACGTACATAACAGGAATATATATGTAATAAAACGAAATAAACATTTTGGTCCTGACATGGTTTTTCATGATTATTGACTGCTTATTAAGGATACTTTGCCAGACAGTTAGTGCCATGAAAGCTACATGTGGCTTCTTTAGTATTTATGATACCATTTGTTTTCGGGATAACTGGTCATTTACTAATTTGCAAATCAGTTTTAAATGTAAAATTCTGAAATATATAAGTAAAAACGAACAACTTGGGGTTTGAAGCTAAAGACCTTACATGTATGCGTATAGAGCAGGGCTGTCAAACTTGCAGCCCGCAGACCGGATGCATCATGCACTGGCCACGCCCATGCCTAGTTTAGGGAAGGGGGGGAAAGTGCTGATATGTCACGTAATGCCTCCATGATTAACATGAGTTTGACACCCCTGATATAGAGAGTCATGATTAATTTTCATTCCCTACTAAATATACTTTTGATAACAAATCAAAGTGATGTGTGACTAGTGTTTTCATTAGAGTTAAAATTCATCGTTTTTATTTTTATTTTTAAAAAATCGGTCATTTATTCCCCGGTCTTTTAGCCTAAAACACGTATTAAACTTTGTAGTCAATTAAAGCAAGTATTTGGGACATTTGCTCTTCCAGTTTAATTTGCAGGCAAGGTCTTCATGCTGAATTTATGATTACAACCTTTCAAGTCCCCCCCCCATTGTTTCTGAAACAAAATAATAAAGTGTGGGGCAATACGAAGGATGAAACTGCAGGTGAAAAAGAGGTATTTTTATTTGCCATGGTCAAAATTTAAAAACATTGAATTGCTGTGAGAAAGGAATCTAAGTCTGAGGATGGGTTCTGATATATATTCTTCATATGCCTTAAATTTCTAGGGAAGAGAAGAACATAAGCGCCAAACAAAATAACCTGAAAATCCTAACCGTGCTATAATAACTGCTAGGTTTAAATGAGAAGGTGGGCAACGTCATTCCAATTTCAAAAACCTTTAGGCAATTAATCCAGATCATTGGTGAGAGATATGTCCATTTCATGACAGCCTAAAAAAAACAGAAAGGAAAGACACACAGGGAGAAATTGATCACAGAATAGAAGATAAAACTCAGGGCTCCATGTCCACTTTTTGCTCTGTCCCTATCTAAGCCATGACAAATTATTCATGAAAACGCGGGATTCTCCTTAGAAATATTTCCTACCTATAGTTTAAAATCTTGGCCTACTTGAGTCCAGTTAACCTAACCAACTTATTCTACTTGGTTTGATTTCACTGAAAGTTTCTTTGTTTCTCCAATGACATTTTTTTTGACCTATTGGTACTTATACGTTGATAATTGAGTCATGAAAGAAAGCTCTGTTATCTGATGACTCCCTCTTATTTTCCTATTTATTTTTTGTTTCGTCAGAAGTAAGCACACGGAAAAAGAATCAGTAGGGCTAATTTTGTTTTTTTTTTAAAAAAGAGGTTGATTTGTCTTATAAACTGTAACCAGCTCTTCAGATCATTTGTTCCTTTGCGCATCGTTCAGTGATGATTCAGCCAAAGTTAAGCATTCAAAGCCCCATTGATTTCAAAGGGAGAAGAAGTTAAGCACGGCTTTCACAGTTTTATGTGCATTTTATTTCATTTTTATCCGGCCTTTCTTCCATAGAATGCAGGCAACGTGCTAAAGATTCCTAGGCAGCAAAATTCAGGTAAAGGCTCTATCCTAGACTGCTTAGCTTTAAACAAGGTTTTTGCATTCTGCTATCCTGTAGTTTTGTGAATCTATGGGCAGTGTCTTAATCGCCTCTTGAATCTGTACAAAGTTATGTTTATGAATGCAGATAGTAATAATGAACATACACACTTTGGATGTTCATAAATAGTTTCTGTCCTGATGGTATTACTTTGTCATTAGTAATGGTACCCCCAAAAATAATAATAATAAAATAATGGGAACAAGCATTTTGGTATCAGATAAACTACATCCCCCTAGTCTTTCAAATATCTCACAATTTGTATCTGGCTTATTTGCATATGAAAGATCATCCTGTTTGTTGAAAATAATAGTATTTGATACATTGCATTAAGCTAGAAAAAATATCCTAGAGACTGCTAAGATCATTGTGTCTGGAAGAAAAATTAAAAACAATTTTTTTAAAAAAAATGTTTATGACCTTTCCCCATTTAATATAGATATTCATTTGTACAGCAAAAAAAATTTTTAATGGTACAAACACTGCTGACAATATAACACTCCCTCACATTTCACTTCTTTTTTTAAAGCCAAGTGCCCAGGTTACCTGCTACAGTTTTAACAAGACAGAAACATCTTGTCTCTGGTCGATACTGAATATTTTAATTTAATGTCCAAGTTGTCCTACTCTGTCTAATTTGCAATGCATAAGCATATCATTTTTCAGTTCTTTCTATTTTTTTAGATCAATTTCAAATCATTGTATCTGTAACCTTGGCTCTATTTGTGTGTGCACGATGAAACTTTGTTAGGATTCCCAGGTCCAGATTTCAGGGTGCTTCGCCCCCACCCACCCCCAACAAATAAAGAGTTTCTGGTACACCAACCGGCACATGACATCTTCCTAATAAATTCACACGACAGTCATGAAATGCTCCTATAATCAGTGACATGGGATGATTTTCCACTCCTGACAAGCCCTTGTATTGAGTATGATAACAGTTACTTTGTCTTCATCCAGCGTTGGAGTATAATATCAATCCGTTTGATGATCCAGCAAACGAAGCCCAACACTTCTGTATCAATCTTCATAGAGAGCTGCCTGTTGTCTAACAAAAAACCCTGAAATGAGATCATTCAATCACTTTACCAGCTAGGCAAGGCTTCTGATACTGAAGAGGTTTAACTCCCTGTCACTTTCTTTCAGATTTCTTTATAGAATAAAACTAGCATCCAGTCATCATCGGAGGAGTAATTATAGAGCCAAAAAACAAACAAACCCCATCCCTCTGGAGAAAAATAACAAAAAAGCAAATTTATATAATTCCAATGAGTGCTTTCATTTTTGTTTATAAACTGTGTGCGCATGTGTGAGCTCAACCAGCACTTATTTCTACTGTTCTTGCAGGAAAATCACAGATAACATAAGAAAATATAAAAAAATGTTTGTTTTAATTGTTTTAATGTTTCAGCTTTTCTAATAGAATAAATATATTTTACAAATACGATTTTGTTTTAATCCATTTCCTATTCCTAAAATGTTGGAGACTAACACACAGTTACTTTTCCATTTTTCTTTAAGCTGATACACATGGAGCTGTGCTTTGTCTTTGTATGGTGATAACAATCCTGATAGCCCAAGAAGCAATTTTATTTTACTCTGGAAAATTCATTTATTTATCATGTTTATATGCTGCCCATCTCACAAGACATGACTCTGGGTGGTCTACTATAAATACAGTCACACCTGAAAACTGGAGAACAAGTAGGTATAGAATAATTATTGTGTAAGGGTTAGAGGCTCACTGCTTATGTATTTCCTGCAGTGGTTAAATTAAAGTGAACTGCTTTTACATCCAGCTATCTTTCAAGATATTAGTTCTGAGCTCTGATGGGAAAATAGCTCAATCCTAAATCATTTCCATTTCTAAGACAGCTGGTCAGTACATCACTTCTGCTGACCCTTTTGCCTGCTATTCATATTTATTTGCCCTTCATACCCTTCATAGTTTTATCAGCCAGATCTAGAACTGTAACTTTTTTTAAAATTAAAAACAAAATAAAATATACCAAGAACAAAAAACTTAAAAGTTCCCCAGCCCCCATCACTGGGCCAGTCCATACCATTTCTTCCTTTGTTCTACTCATCCTCCGCATATCTTCAAAATCATTAACTTGTTTTTCACTTGAATGATAAAATTGTCCCCAAATGCAGGCACTGCTTATTTTTCTTAGCTTGCTTTCCTTTTTATCCTCAAGAATAAATGGGTTTCTAATAAAAACTGACAGTGTATCACTTGATCTTTGATAATTTATGACGATCCCTGCCAAGCACTGTCTCAACTTGATTCTCTTGCCTGGTCCATTTCCATTATAAATCCCTCTGCTTCTTTTCGGATTGCTTCATTTGCCTTGTTTCCTAAGACAAAGATTGAACATTGTGTTGTCTGTTGGGTTCAACATCCACTTTTATCATGTAAAGTCATAATTTTCTATTTCTATTTGAAGTCTAGTTTCAATTAAATTATTGTTAGCTGGTCTTTAATGACAGCCAAATCTGCATTTTTGTCCAGTCTTGTCCAGCGCAACCCACTTCAAAGGGTTGTTGTTATGAGCAAAATAGGATCAGAAAGACTCTTATGTATGAATGCTGCCTTAGTTATTTATAAAAATAAAGGTGGAAATAAAAATCGAATAAATAGACAAATATTTTTTCTCCCCATAATTACTCTGTGGTCTCTGCCATCAGATCAGCATTTAGATCTATCACCCTGGGGTTCTTTATTAAAACCATTATTCTCCAGGTCATTTAAGCAAACTGAGGCATTTACCGTATTGAAATTCATTATCAAAATTTAGAAGGTAGAGAATACACTTTTTTCCTCATATATTTCTACAGTATATTTCATTGCCAGACTAATTTGGAAGTCTAATCATTGGTGTTTAACTTATTGTGAAATGTGTCATTATCATAATCATAATTGTAACAATTATATCTACAGCTATAAACAGAACAATTATAAAATCCTCATTCTTTTAAAAAAATCTAATCTCCAATTGTATCCATTTTGCACCTTCAATCTATTTGTTTCACTAGTATTCACATTTTTCTAGCATTACAACATTTCTTTCCAACTTCTATGAACTACTAAAAATTTGGGGAGATTATATCAGGTGTGGGAAGTTTGTCATTAGATAACAACCATTTAAGAACTGGCTAACAGATTAATTCATATTATACACCATCACGAGAATTTAATATATTTCTATACATTATACCTTGTTATTACCAAGTTGGGTGTTTCCAATCTGTATCACAAGTTCATTGCTATGTTTCAAGTGAAGAATGTTTCATTTGACTTTGTTAAATTTAATTCTGTCATTTAATCACATTTCTCTAACTCACCAAGATTATTTTGAATTTTATTTCTTTTGGGGTTTTTAACTGTCCTACCAAATTTCGCATCCTCTGCAAGTCTGATACCTCCCATCCCAATTAAAAAATTGAAGACTCTTCCATTCAGAATTGAATCATGTGGCAACCTGCTTGATGCCGCCTTCTAGTTTGGTAGGGATCATCGATGAGCATTCTTGGAATATGATTTTTGATCTTTCTGTACATCCATTGAATTGTCATACCATGCAACTCAGACTTCAATAGCATTCTAATCAGCACAACATGGGATACTTTCTCAACTGCTTTGTTAAGCATTCCTGCAATCTGCTAAATAAATTACCCAATCACAAATGAGTTAAGGTTAATCTGGCCCAGAGGTGGGTTGCTCCTGGTTTGGACCGGTTCTATAGAACCGGTAGCGGGAATTCCCCCCTGCTCGATGAACCGGGAGCAATCACCGGTTGGCCAGGCCCCGAACCGGCTCTAATGGCAGCGCCGTAGCTGCTGCCATCTTGTTTTTGGCTTCTGTGCATGCGCAGAAACTGTTTTAATTTTTGGTACTGCACATGCACACGCGTGCGTGTGAAGCGTACGTGCGCCCATGTGGCACGGGAGGAAGTGAACCGGCGGCGAGGTAAGTTAGAACCCACCCCTGGTCTGACCATAGTTTTGCTTAATCAGGACACATTGCATTCTGTTACTTCTTTCATTGTTTTAAAAATTTGTACAGATCTAATTATTATGATCTGCTGTAGATGTTTTACAGATAACTATATCAAACTGACTGATGTGTCAGTTTGATTCTCTCCCCCCCTTTTTAAAAAGGGCCGTTATCTGGCTCTTCACCTATTCACTAGGATTTTACATAAAATGTAAAGGTAAAGACACTGTATTGCCCTTCATCACATGATGACAAATAAACATTTTTGCAGATTTTTATAGATATGGTGTACTGTTATGAGATTTTTAAAAATAGGTTTAGGAAAATCAGTCTTTAGAAAGGGGCATCTTTTCATTACTCTGCTAGTTTAATCACTGTATGGCCATGCATTTATCTTTTCAGAATGGAATAGTGGCTGACAGGCAGGATATTAGTGCTTGAAATGCCTGAACCTCTATCCTACTAAATCATTATTTGTAATATATATATTACAAATAATGATAGATAGATAGATAGATAGATAGATAGATAGATAGATAGATAGATAGATAGATAGATAGATAGATAGAGATAGAGATAGATGATAGATAGATGATAGATGATAGATAGATAGATAGATGATAGAGAGATAGATAGATAGATAGATAGATAGATAGAGAGAGAGAGAGAGAGAGAGAGAGAGAGAGAGAGAGAGAGAGAGAGAGAGAGAGAGAGAGAGAGATGATAGAGAGATATAGAGATAGGTAGATAGATAGATATAGAGATAGATAGATAGATAGATAGATAGATAGAGAGAGAGAGAGAGAGAGAGAGAGAGAGAGAGATAGATAGATAGATATAGAGATAGATAGATAGATAGATAGATAGATAGATAGATAGATAGATAGATAGATAGATAGATAGATGATAGATAGCTAGATAGCTAGATAGCTAGATAGATATAGAGATATAGAGATAGGTAGATAGATAGATAGATAGATAGATAGATAGATAGATAGATAGATAGATAGATAGATAGATGATAGATAGATATAGAGATATAGAGATAGATAGATAGATGATAGATAGATAGATAGATATAGAGATAGATGATAGATAGATGATAGATAGATAGATAGATAGATAGATAGATAGATAGATAGATAGATAGATAGATAGATAGATAGATAGATAGATGATAGAGATAGAGATAGATAGATAGATGATAGAGAGGACCCAGATTGTTGGGGGCAATGTAAATATACATTGCTTACTGGTGTAAACCGCTTAGAGAGTGCTTGCACTGTGAGGCGGTATATAAATGTCACTAATAAACAAACAAACAAACAAACAAACAAACATACATATATATATATATATATATATAGAGAGAGAGAGAGAGAGAGAGAGAGAGAGAGAGAGAGAGAGAGAGAGAGAGAGAGAGAGAGAGAGATTGATATATAATATATATCATATACAGACACACATATATATGTGCATACACACACATAAACACACACAGTAACATGGTGTGTATATACACACACACGCGTGTGTGTGTGTGTGTACACATGTATATATAGTATACATGTACAGTATATATGTATATACTCCATGTACCACTTTTGATCAGCATGTAATTACAGCCTTTCTGTTTAAGAGAAGGTTCTCCAAAGTGGTCAGTATTGACCTCAAGGATCAATAGGACTATCCATTAACATTGTTGTTATTATCTGTATCCTTATTAATTAAAGTAGTTGTTATTACATTATTTTCATATAATAAATATTTGGGGCTCAATGTACAGTCTGAAACCTCATGAAGGGGTCAATGAGGTGAAGAGTTTGAGGACTTTGCTCTAAGTTTTAATCCAAGTGAAAACTGGACCAAATAACACTTATGTTAGAATGTTTAAAATCATTAAAGACTTATAACAATTCCAAATTCTTTGAAAAGAACATTGCAGTTTGGAATATTCCCATTTAGATTAACATTCTAGGAAGTATCAGAAAAAATATATTTTTCAAAGAAATGTTATAAGTGTGCCAAGATTTAAAACTTGTTTGTTTGTTTGTTTATGAAAAGAAAACAAGGCAACACGGGGTCATTTTAAAATAATCTAACATAAATGCACCTTAACTGATTTTGTTTTATTAAGAATGAATACTCTTGGCTATTGTCTTCTCCAGATTATGTGACAGCAAAATCCAGCGAATTCGTTTAGATTCTAGACAGTTTTTAAAAAATCCTTAATGAAAGCAGATTAATCTTGGTCAGTCTCTAAACTATAACATTGCCATATACTTCAGTACTTACTTGCTTTTTCATGCATTGATCTATCAACCATGCAGCAACAAAGAAGATAAAGGACTGATATGAAAAAAAAAATCAGGGAATTTTAAAACAGAGTTTGAAACATTTGGACAGGACAGCTGTGATCAGCGTTTACTGTTCTTTTTACGTCTACCTACAGTTCTGAAATAATAACACGTTTGTGAACTAAAACAACTGTGCTTAAGAAAAATCTTCAAAAAATCATATACAATTTAAAATAGTTTGCCTGGTAATGACGCTATGCAAACAGAGTTGTCAAGAGCCTATAGTATCATCATTGCTCAGAACGTTCATCACTGGCTGCTGCCGAAAATTTCTTTTCTTTTATAACAACGTATCTTACTTTTTTTGGTAGTTTCAAAACCTGAGGAAGGGGCTTTGGGAAGAGTTCAGACTTCATGTAGTGAGGTTAGGACAGGGGTGTCATCACAGCGTCATCACATGACGTATCATGGCTTTTCCCATCCTTCGCTAAACTGGGCATGGGCGTGGCCAGCATGTGACGCATCCGGTCTGGAGGCCGTGAGTTTGACAACCCTGGGTTAGGATTTTTTTTTTATTCAAAAAGTTTTATAAGTACAAAGTACAAACATTTTTCATTTTTCTCCTCCCCTTCCCCCCTAACCCCAACCCACCCACTTCCCTTCCCCCCTCTCCCCCCCGGACTTCCCAGAGAAAGTACAGGTCATAATATTCAATAAAATAAATTTAGATTAAGTTAAAAGAAATTCTTAGTTTCCACATTTTTTAAAAAAATCTTTAACTCCGAATTATTCAAAACTGTTCAAAACGTAATCAAGAGAAAGATAAAGATAAAAATAAAGAAAAAAAGAAAATTAAAAATTTTTAGGAAATAAACAAATAAAAGGAAAGAAGAAGCATTATATTAATCAAACATCATACAACATCTCATACTATAATTTACATCACTAAACCTCTATCTTTTATATAATCTATATATAAACTAATAATAATAAAAAAAAATAAAAGAAAAAGAAAAACAAAAGTAGATTTGGGTTAGGATTTAAAATCAAAACTGGCCAAGAAATGGGTGATGGCTGTCTGATCCAGGGGAATACCTTCAAAGACTTGTAATTTATTACATTCAGGGTTCAAGTCCTGTGTTTGAGAACTTGGACTGATGTCAATTTGCTGACTGGAGCAGTTCCTTGATGGAAAGCAAGCCATCTCAAGTTGTCTACAAAATTAGGTCTACATTTTTTAATTCTTTCTATGCTTCTAATTTTTCTTCTTCTCCTCTTTATTAAAAGGAAGTCATCGTCACTTCAGAGACATTGAAACTGAGTACAATTTGCCTTTACCATGAAGTAAGTTGCATTAAGTTCACTAGGACTTACTTCAGAGTAGACATTATGCAATTATTTATTTTCCCCTAAGAAGACATCCATCACAATATTGGAAACATTAAAATAATAGGATTGTACCTTTACAGAGCTGTATATCAGTCTGTCCATCTGTATGGCAGATGGGAGGAAATAACTCACAAAGCATATGTCAAAAGTGACAAAACACTTTCTTGGGGAAAAAATGGAACTCTATTAGGACATGGGAACTAATGTATGTGTCAATCCATTAAGATTTAGCATTGGGTTTTTTTTTTTCCTCAAGTAAGATAAAATGAATTGCAAATACATTAACAATTGATCCATAAACCATTACTGAGTGCCAGTAAATTGCATGTGAATGGAATTAGTATTTCTTTGAATCTCTGCTGCTGTTACCGCTGCAGAGGCTTGGTGGTGAGTGAGCTTGCTGCTTTGCTCCTGAAAAATCTAACAATCAGTTTTGCTATGTCACCAATTTTTTTCAATCATCCAAATACCACCAATTCAATTAAGCTCATAAACTCCCTACCTATAGTTCTCCAGGATAAGCAGCTCCATTTAAAAGTGAATGTGGACGAGCTTGTGCTGTCTATGTGAAATATTGTTCAATCAACAGCCAAAGTTTTACTTGTCAGTTTTGATATATCCGATAATAGCTGTAGGTTGTTTTGCAATGTCCAATGTTCTGTGAAGATGGGCTTTTCATATTCTTTATTGTTTTTTTCTGACAAAATGTTCCCTGGACTTTTGCAGTTTTGTGAAATGAAACAACAGTAAAAACAATATATAATTTAACCCTCATAGACCTAGCTGGACTGCCGATAAGCATCATTCCGAGGTTCGCAGGGAGTTTTTGGTAAAGATGTAATAAGTTTCTGTTCATTGATCCCGTATAAACATCCTTACTCATGGAACATGTGAAATAGGTGCTAATTTATTTGTATCTCATTTCAGCTCTATTTTTAATCAGCCTATGATGCTGTCCAAATGCATAATTAAGGTTTACTGACATTCAGGATTGTGTGTTACATTGCAAACAATGTACATACTGCACAATAGATATTTGCAAATAGGAATTCATCCACTTTAATGGCCTTTTTAAAATTCAGATGCTCAAAGATTTATTTCTGCCTCCCACAATCATTACTCACATTCCTGGTTTATTCATAGAGATCAAGAGTTTTAAAAATGACAATGTACTATTTAATAATTAACACTACCTTACAGAATTTTTGAAGCAATTCTTACAGACATGCACATATAGATCGGTGTAAGACGGGTTCTGGTATTGACATGTGATATGAACAGAATGATGGAGTCGAAAAAATGATAATGCTTGTCAAATTCCATGGTGGAAGATAATAGATAAGGAGGATAGATGTATTTCAAAGAGGCGTTTCAAAGACAGTTCAAGATGATAAGCATTCGTACATGCAGTCAGTATTAATGAAACCCAGTTTGACGCCACCTAACAAAATGGCTCTGTTTACCCATTGAACATATCGCAGCAACCAGAACTAGCCTATCAGAAAAGCCCATTTGCATGAGAGGCTCCCTATAATCTTCAGTATATTTGCAGGGGTTAACAGCAGGGGTGGGTTCCTACTGGTGCAGTCCAGTGCGCAGCTCCAGTAGGGACCCGCCGATTGCCCAATTTGCACGCGGCAGCTCTGGTGCCGTCTTCGCTGGTATGTCGCGCGCTGCCATCATTTTTACGGAATTTTTCAGCAATTTTTTGCTTCCGTGCATGCGCGGAAGCAAAATCTTGCGAAGGGACGCGTGTGTGTGCAAGATTTTGGTGAGATTTCGCTTCTGCACATGCACAGAAGCAAAAAATTGCCGAAATCGCGTGCTCGTGTGCGTCCCCTCACAAGATTTTGGCAAGATTTTGCTTCTGCGCATGCGCAGGAAGCAAAATCGTGCGTGCACCCGCAACATGGCAGCGCACTGGTAGCGAGGTAAGTGCAACCCGCCCCTGGTTAACAGGTAAGAATTGATGTCCATACAATGCATTTCATACTATTTGACTCACAGTTACATGTTTTTTTTTTGTTTGTTTCCTTTTTTGGGTTTTACGGTGAAATTGAAAACAATTAAAAAGGACTTCCCTCAGGGTCTATTTAAATATAGATCATGTCATTTCATCTCAGATGGCTGATTTTTAAAAAAAACCAAAACAAATAAGATTGAAACTATAATATAAAGGCAGGAGAAAGAGAACTTTGTTTATGCATTTGTTCCCAAGGTTTAGGCGGGGGGCAGGTGAAAGTAAAATAAAATTTTAAAAAAGGATGCAACATAGTTTGAGAGGAGATTAAAGAAACTGAAAGAACAAAATATGATGTCCAACCAGTCACTACTCAAACTCTCGGCTGTCCTATTGGCAGGAGGGATTTTATGTCTATCTGACATAAACAAAGGCGGTAGATGGAAGGGTTTACTCCTTTGAAATATGTTTAAAAAATGACTAAAGTATAGCAGTGAAAATCTGGACATTATTATCTTGTTCATAATTACTAATAATTCTGTTGCTGCAAAACTGAGTAAAACTCAGAATTACCTAGTTGGATGATATCGATCAGAAGAAGCTCTTTTAATGACATCTATTCAGATGGAGACTACAATAACACAGAAGAATGAAGCAAATTTTAGACTGGCAGTGATTAAATCTATGATATAAAATGTGGTGATTACAAATATATAGTTCCATTCCTATTTTTACTTCTGAAAAGAAATATTTAATTTCAAATAGGCATTTTTAAGATGCATTTTATTTATTTATTTTATTTATTTGCTGTTCTTATATGCCGCCCTACTCCCTGGGGACTCAGGGCATCGTACAACAGAGTATAAGAACAATATAAAAAAACAATAACAAAACAATAATAAATGATTTAAAATATTAATCAATTAAAAAATTAAAAAGCCAAACAACACTTTCATACCTGGGGGAGACCTAAGATGTTCAGCGGTCACATCACCCCGCCTGCAGGAAGAGCCATGTCTTAATAGCTTTCCGGAAGGCCAGCAAGGTGGGGATAGATCGGATCTCTGGGGGTAGTTGGTTCCAGAGAATCGGAGCCCCCACAAGTTTTAAGATTTGGAAGAGTGCAAAATTGTGATTATTATTCCAAAGCTATATATGGGGAATTGATGTTCCTGGAAATGAATGGCAGGATAGTCTAGGATACTTGATAGTATTGATAATAACCTGCCCACATGATTTTTCGCCTAGAAAGCAGTAATTACAAAATCACAAAACTGATTTTTCAATTCTGTTAGGAGTATATAGGTTTGCTTTATACCAATTCAGTATTGACTATACAAACTAACAACAGTTGTTCAATGGTTTGGCCCTGAATCTTTTCCAACACTGCAGTGAAGGGAATGAATCGGGTTTTCTACATACAAGGTGGAGGCTTTATTATTGAGCTATGATTATTTTGGCTGCATCCTTCTTTTGTGAAGAGTTAAGAAGAAACAGAAAACTAGATTTAAAATTTCCAGAGAAGTCAAGTACAGCCTATCAAACTTCAGCTGTTAATGACACCATTTTTCAAATGTTTGATAACCTTTGCATTTAAGTAATCATAACTTGTCCAGATTTATAACTGAAGTCACTTATCAAGTCACATTGTAGATGGAATGTATTACTTAAGAATCCGGTCATAGCTATAGTGTGCTTCCACCCCACCCTTGCTGTTCCTATACAACAATACCACATTGCCCGAAGACAATGATTAAGGTTACTTTCTCTTCCTTAAACCTGAACCTTATTTTTTTTCCTAAATCCCAAATGTCTATTTTTATGATGATTATTACTTTTAAATGATTTTCTTGCTCTTTGGAGGTTAGCAAAGTTTTATCGCTCTATATCTGCTCTTAAATCACTTTCTTGGCAAACTTTCTTTGCTCATTTTAAGCTTGGTTAAATAGAACATTTGTTATCACATGCGGAGCTAGTGAGAAGAAATATGAAGGATGGGATATGTCAAGTCTATACATTTATTCATATTTGATTAGATTTTCTTCTGATGCCATTTAGTGGCCACATTATGGGAACAAACCACATTCTGCTTCCCAAGTGAGAAAACTTTATTTTGTTTTGTATTATGTTTTATGTTTTGATGAAATACTGATTTCATAAGATAACTTGGGTTGCCACATGGAACATTTTCTAAGAAAATAAGGATTATTAGTATTTAGGAGGAAAAATAAATAAATCTGGAATAAAATTTTCATGGTAACAGTCAACTCCATGAGTTGCATTCGTGATCCATTAGAGCAACTGCTACTACTATTACTACTACTAGTAGTAGTAGTAGTACCACCACCACCACCACCACCACCTCTACTCAAGGTGACACAAGACTCTTTGCTGTTATATGTCTTTATTATTTCTACCACCCACATTTTTGCTTGGGCATTACTGAATTTGAGACAGAATCAAGATTTTAGGCAATACTAAATTATTATTTGAGAAGCTACTGTGATTTTTCCTGAGTTGATATAAAATAAATCAATGGTTTGTTGTTTTTAGCTATCAGCATTTTGCTTCTTTGGTTTGCTGGAATATAAATAAGATGCTAATGAGTACATATTAGTGGATTTTTCTTCCAATAAATCTAGATAGGCAGTTCAACCATGTGTGGCAGTAGAAATGATAATACGATCTTTAAGATTCATCTGTAGATATTGCTCTCAATATAATCAGGATAAAGCCAGATGGTGATGCTCTGTACAACCTAATGATTGTTAAGGTTGAAATCAGAGGAAGAAGATTTCACTTTACAAATTACTAATGTTTTAATGTTATTTGGAAAATAAAAACATTTTACTTGTGTGTAAATAGTCGCATTGCATCAAACTTTCAGAGCTTTTGAACTGTGTAATGGATTGCTATTAAAAGTTATTGCTAGCCTTATGGTGCCACTGAGATACTTGCTGGAGTAGCAAAATATATATAATCCAAATATTAATATAATTTCTTGATGTGGCCTTTTATAATTCTGTTTAGTTCAATCTAGTTTTTTAAAAATAAACTTCACATAGATTATTAGGAATGGAAATTACATAAAATTACTATTGCAGCTTGGATATGCAACACCATGTGCCATGTGATACTCTAATTATACTTAAGCACACATACCATAGCATATGCATGCACTGTGTGAAATGCAGGGTTTATATTCCTTTAAATGGATGCCCACACTGTACAACACAATTACTCATTCTATCCTATAACCAAAGATGCATTAAAGTAAATCAAACTTAATTTATAAGCTTTCAAAGGAAAATCTTAACCGATGCTTAATGCAAAATAATGTGATGGACATATAGGAGCTACCTTACACACAGTAGCAGATACCCTGTTAAATTGTCCGTGGTATTGGGAACTTGCAGGTCATTGACTATCCCAATTTAATTTGGCTAGTACAGGACATTTCTAATAATTAATACTGTAATAACACTTAATGATCTGCACTCATGCAGTCTGAAAAACCAGCTAATAGTGCAGTTTTTAGTGGCTGCACAAACAGTTAGTTTTAAATTCGTCAATCGCTGCTATTTTAGTATCACATCATATAGATGTAGAGGATATCCTGCCCATGGGCCTACCGCTGACCCGGATGGTGGTGACCCAACAAAGCATGACATGGCACAAGAGAAAAACATTGTTCCTTGGGGAGTACTGGCTTACTTGGAAATGAGAATGGCCCTGGGAATCAGGATTTAGAGGCAAACCCTCAAATGGAGGGGTGGGGAGGGGTGGAATACGTCTACGTTTTGGCATTGGTTGCACAAAAGAGCAAGACACTCTTGAATGAAGTGGGTAATGAATTTCAAACTTTAGGCTTCTGGATTCATAGCCTTTCCCCATATAAATTCCTCTACCTCATATATTCTTCTTCTTCTTTTGTCTGCATTTCTTCTGCACACCTGATACTGCAGACATTCTGATCACAAGCGAAATTTCATTACACTGAGCCTTACGATTAGTCATCTATCTGAGTACTTGCAGTAGTTTTTAAAGGTGTCAGATTTCTTTTCAGCTACGATAGCCAGTTGCGAGAGGTATGTTTTTTTATGACCAGGCTCCATCGCAACCGGTTTTAGCTATGAACGGGCTCATTTCATTGAACTTACCAAATATTTCACTTCCCCAGCAATTGCTGAAGCATCACAGATACGTGGTGGGGATAGGAAGTCAGATAATATCCATGCCATAAGAGAGGATTGTCGAGTTACACAGACCAATTCTATTGCCCACTGCCAGGAGTGAGATAGCGCAGTGGTTAAAAGCAGCATTGCGACCTTCAGCTGATTGCTACTTCAGCAGTTCAGCTGTTCAAATCTCACTAGGCTCAAGGTTGACTCAGCCTTCCATCCTTCCGAGGTGGGTAAAATGAGGACCCAGATTGTTGGGGGCAATATGCTGAACTCTGTAAACCGCTTAGAGAGGGCTGTAAAGCACTATGAAGCGGTATATAAGTAAAGTGCTATTGCTATTGCCATCACTCCTGTTCTGCCATTGAGCATATGTGAAAAAGACATTAGCTGTAGGCAACTGCCAGTATCTGCACATTCAAACCATCTGTTAGCAGAGCAAATATTGGTACAATCAGGATCATTGCTCTGTATAGGTATTATAATCTGAATTTTAAACATAAAATTTAAAGGGGTAGGTACTATAAGTCTTGGATACTAAATAAGGACAACTACCCCAAATTGTCCCTTCTCCATTATTTAAACACATTGGCAGTGTCATCTTAGTTTGTTTGGGGTGGCAAGTCATATGGTAATATAGAAATATTCATAGCTCAATTAATTTTCAGGAGAAAAAACATTTTTTAAAAGTATTTACTTTGCCTGTGGTGATTTAGAAAATATTCTTCCATCCTCAGATTTCTTTATGGAAAAACTCCCCCCCCCCCCAATTAGAAACATATCTGTGTCAATCCATATTTAATCAATACATATTTATTCAAAGTAACACACCCGTATATTTAATTGTGATGTAATCCCAAATCCTTCTAAATAAGTACCATTTTGCTTATAGTAAGCTAGTTGGCCTGACTACCATTTATATTTTATCACAAACAAGTGCAGTAATGTAGATTTAAGGTTGGTCTTGTAGGTAGCAAGTCCTGTTATGTTTTTGCTCCATATGAACACAATGCAGGTCATTTCTCTCAGGAGTCTAGGTAACTTCCTGTATAAGTTGTGAATCTAGAATTGCTATAAGAACTGGTTCTCTTTTAGTTATGCATGAAACAGGCCAAAAAATAGCCTTTGTATCTTTCATATTTTTTCTTTAAAAAGTTTAATCTCTACTTGAGACTCAGAAAGAAGGAGCAATATGTTTAATTAGTTTCAATATGATCTGAGAAAAATAGAAATAGAATTTTTAAAAAAAAAAATTAAAAAAATGTGGTACTCCTTACCCTCAGGGCTATGGTTGGCACCCACCCTATTAGTATTCCATAAAGCTGTTTCAAAAGTCATTTGGCACTTAATTTTGAACGTTGTTCTGTGGTACTGCCACTTTATTTTTGCTGAGAATCGCTATTGGAGATATTTTTTAATTATACTTTTTAATTAGCATAGACCACCTACAGTTTTGGCGTCTCATTCGTTATTTTCAAATAATAAATAAAATAAATTTATCCAAGCCTTCCTTTTGGATGACAACATTGCATATTATGCTGTCACATAATTGTGCCAGATTACACGACCGTTTACATTGAAAAAGTCTTTACTGAAAAAAGACAATGATAGCTTTTGATTGTCAATTAAAACATGCTTTCAAGTGCAATGAAAAAGAAAGATTTCGTCTCAATAAAATTAACCATGAACTCCACTGACCTTTTTGTTCAGCACACCAGACACATCAGTTTAGTAGTTACTATTATGACACTACTACTACAACTACTTCTGCCACAGGGGATAAGATGCATCTTCTCTCTTTCAGCCTTAAAATCTGGCTATGTTGGCTGGCTGGCATGGAGTCCTGAAGAAGAAGCTGTTGGCTGGAGGTGGTTGATACGCTAATAGAAGTTTTAATTGTTTTAATTTTTATAATTTTAATTCACTTTTATATTTATAATCATTGCTATATGTCGTTTATCCTGGTGAGAGCTGCTCAGAGTTAACCTGAACCATGAGACGGGCGGCAAATAAATTTGACAAATTAAAAAATATATACATATACATATATACATACACACACATACATACATACATACCACAGAAGCATTTATTTTTTTATTTTTTTATTTTATTTTAATAAAATTTATATGTTGCCCAACTCCCAAAGGGACTTGAATACATATATTGAATACAATATTATTGTTATATTTGAAATCCCTAAAACCATTTGAACTGGATCATGTAGAAGATTGATTTTTTCATCTAGTCAAAGATATAATGTGATGTGAGGAGGATGATTTGTTTTTAAATTAAAAAGCAATGAAAACATGCATATACTTGCAATCATACTGCATTACTGAATTAAAACATGAGATGCTCGTTATTTTTAAAAAAATCACATAAGAAACATATCTGAAATGGAAATGTTTTGACTGTTTGCCAGTAGATATAAAATCTAAAAAAATACATGTTCCCCAGATTATCTCTGATCTTGTAATAGTTTTAATAATTCAAATTTTAAGGTATTTTTCACAATTCATTTTTGCCTGTTTTCCCTTGTTCTATCCCTGTAGATTTTTGTTCAAACTAAATATTTTTGTGGTAATTGGTGGAAAGTTATATGCTCATATGCATTTTTACTTGTCAATAAGCAAAGCATCTGTTTTTAAATATTTATTATTATTAATGCTTTTCAAAATAGTCAATAGTATTTTATTAAAATAAAGGGACGCACACACGTTTATATGGATCAATCTAAATATAACCCATATTAGTTATAGTTAATATAACCCATTAGTTGCTCATGCTCAGTGATAAATTAATTTTGTAAATTTCTGTAGGTTTTTTGCAAATTAAACAACACATCTGTATTTCTTTGTATGCAGTTTTAAGGTGAGAATGTCAGTGATCAATTTAGAGAAGTATGGAATCTGAAAAATAATTATTTACAACTTGTTTAGCAGTTTGCATAATCACTTCGGTTTGCTAAAAGTATTACCAAAATAATATGACACATTAATTTTATAATTTTAATTAGTTTTCAAGTCACAAACGTGAAAAATAAAATCTAGTAATAAATTGTCTCAGATACAATAGCAGTGTCAATTTGTAAACATTTTCAAGATGGTAGTGCTGTTTCCTGAAGTTTGTCAATAATATTAATTATTACATTGAAACAAGATACTCCTGGATGTTTCTGAAATTAAAGATAAACTATTAATGTGCTATTTTTACTTAGTCACTCAGATACACTTTTCACAAAGTAAGATAAAATCAAAACAGATGACAGAAGTACCTTCATATCCCAATAGTATATATTTTGGGGCTGAATGTATAGATCCATTTTGTTTATTGGCGATTACTATGGTACTTTTAATTTATCCGAGGTTGGCAATATATGGGAGACTTCTTTGCTATTTTGGATTTTTTATTTTAGGATTTTAAAGTAAATAAGAACATTGAAAGACTTTTCAATGTTTATTTGTTTGTTATATGTTCTGTTTTTTGTTGTTGCTGTTAAATGTTGCTGTTTATTGTGTTTAATAAAAAATTTAATGAAAAAATGAAAAAAAAAGAACACTGAAAGACTGGTTATTGCATTGCAATATATTTTATATTTTCTTGGATACAAGAAACTACAGATTCTGATCCCACTTTTTCTATGGGACACAAAGTACATTTCTTCACCTACAGATCCTGTAGAGGTTACCAAGATTTGTAGCTTCCATTGCTACCTGATGGAACTCATAGAATAATTGTGCTGACTTCTCTATGCTTTGCAGCCCTAACTAGATTCTGTGCATCTATGAAGAATATCTGAGACATTCTTTGGGGAATAGACAATCTCGACCTGTGAGTGACAGATATTGAGCTGTGATTTTGCTTGTCAGAAGGTCACAAAAGGGAATAACATTACCCAGGACACTGCAACTGTCATAAATATGAATTGGTTACTAAGCATCTGAATTTTGATCATGTGACCATGGAGATGCTGCAAAAGTCATAAGTGTGAAAATGGTTATAAGTCACTTTTTTCAGCACCGTTGTAACTTCAAATGTTCACTAAACAAACTGTTGTAAGTCAAGGACTACCTGTAATTTAAACATAGTTTAAGTTGCAATGGTAGGCATTTTTATAAATAAAAGTATACATTGTTAACATTCTAATTGAGCTCCCTTGTGTCCAAAATATTACCTACCTCTGCATTTAGATATCTTACTTAAGTAGTGAGTAGAGACTTATGGATATTCAGTGAGTTCTATGGCATCTATTTTTATTCTTCAAATACAACTGAAGTTCATTAGGGAAAAAGGGCTCAAAGCTAATTTAGGAAAATGTTTAAAATGAAGTTGATTCAGACCAATATATAAACTACATACCATTTTTTTCATAAATGCTCTAATTTAGTATGAAACATAATGTGGAAAGACATGGTTCTGGGCTGTGTTTTTTCTTTTTATTGTGCATTTGAATAAATAAGTTGTAAGCCCACACAGTAAAATAACCATTAACCTGTCCCAGCAGATGTTTCATGATACCAGGTAGTGGTCAAATATTTGCCCCATATGGATGAAATCCGTATTTCGTTTCAAATGTCATAAGTTATACAGATGTTCACTTCCATCTCTTTGCATTTGAAAAATAATCAGCCAATAAACAAACAAAAATGGGAGAAAACCAAAACATCAGTTTGTGATCCTATGTATCTGAGTACTTTTTTAAGTGTTATCCACAATCAGTGGTATTGTATTGAAAGTAAGATTGTTGTTCCTTATTAAAGTAGAAACTTTTCTTCTAAGTCAAAATTAGAATTCTGATTTACACCAGCATTTCTCTAAGGATAAAGCAGTCTAGCCTTATGGAGTTATTCATCACTTGGATGAGTTCTAATGCAGGTGTATTTTCCACCTTATCATAAAAATAAAAGGCTGTTTCTTCTTTGAGTC
This sequence comes from Diadophis punctatus similis, assembly GCA_023053685.1. NCBI lineage: Eukaryota > Metazoa > Chordata > Lepidosauria > Squamata > Dipsadidae > Diadophis > Diadophis punctatus. The sequence goes on from JALIGW010000003.1 coordinate 143,199,194, forward strand.
ATGAAGAATGATCCATAACTGCTTTCCCAAGCTGGTAATCTGCAAATATATAGAAATTGCAATTCTGTGGATTTCCACACCTAGCATGATCAGAGTGGGAAGTTGGGGAAGCCAAAGTATAAGAAAAGGAACTTATGATCACATTCTGTTCTGATTTTTAATCTGCTGTAGGTTTTTCATCTGGTAGGGCAGAAATCACCAGGAATCAGTGTTATATTTCATGAAGTGTGGAAGCAGTAAAAGCATAAACAAGAAGGGGATATATATGAATATAAAGCATAGCTTTGCATGTAGAAATATCAATGTTCATTTAAAAAGGATCAGATGCAAACATCATTTATTTATTTATTTATTAGACTTATATACTGCCTCATAGTGCAAGCACTCTCTAAGCAGTTTACACCATTAAGCAAAGTATATTTACATTGCCCCCAACAGTCTGGATCCTCATTTTACCTACCTCGGAAGGATGGAAGGGTGAGTCAACCCTGAGCCGGTGAAATTTGAACAGCTGAACTGCTGATCACAGTCAGCTAAAGTAGCCTGTAGTACGGCACTCTAACTGCTGCACCACCTCGGCTCAATGTAATGATGTAATGTAATGTAATCATGTAATGTAACATGGCAAATAAACTTGTAGCATCATAGCATATAATGGGGAAATGTTTTTGTTTTTTCTTTTTATTCAAGGCACTGAATTGAGTTATTCAAATCCACTCTTCAATATTGCAATTAGCAATACTGTGTAGTAATCATGGACATGTAGACATGATTCTTGACCAAAGCTTCCCGAGCTAAGAAGTCTCTCCTCTCAGTCAGCTGTGTTTATTCTTATAGTAATCTTCTTGTGCACACAATTACAATGATTGGTTTACCCCAAAGAGAGCTAACTAGTAACAATGCAATAATTGGTTAATATAGAGACAGATCATGTCAAACGTATAGGTGAGCATGTGATTATATTGTGCTAGTTTAACTTTTACTCTTAAATAGAACAATAGAAAGAGCTGAGTAAGTAACCTTTAACTTAAATAGAACAGAGAGTAAAGTGTTTAGCCAAGATAGCCAAGATTGGTGTTCCATATCATTGACAATAATTGACAATAACCTACATCTCACTCTTTTCTGTTTTATTTAAGGTAGTATCCTCATACTCAGATTGATAATCATCATATACACTATTAAATTGCTCATATTGTTGTAGTTGTTTATATAATACATGAGCCTGAGTTTTATGTAAAGTGTAGTTTTGTAGCTTAGGGGTACAATAAGAAATAATGGAAGGCAGACATTGCATAAAACAGCAAAAGCAAATAAGTATAACAAGAATACCAAGAGCATACTGAATAACGACTCTGAGCCATCCAGTTGGAAGCCAAGTCCATAAAGCATCCCACCAAGTAGATAAGATATCCTCTCGAATCTAAGAAGCCAATTCTTTCAAGGTATCCCATTGATGTTTTACAATCTGAGATTTATCAGAAATATTAAAACAACACATATTTTTTACAAATTCGCAAGTGATTTATTAACAATAAAAAATCTATAGCAGCTCGATTGTCCAGAATTGCATGTCGAATTACATGAAAAAATCCCAGTGGATATACAGATAGGCTTAGCAGAGGAAGTGGTACAATTCATAAACTGAGCACATGTAATATTATTTCCACTAGCAACATAAGGTGTAAAGAAAGAGGCAGCGTGAACAGGAAGAATTTTAGTAACAGGATCCCAACTTGTAGAATGTACATATTGAATATGATTGTCACTTTAAAACATATTTAGTGATGTTTCCTTAAGAATTGCAGAAAGAGGAGTACAGACAGGAATCAAACAATTACCAAGCAGCATATGCATATCTATAGTTTCACTTAAACAAAAGTTAGACACATTGGTTTGTTTGGCCAGATGTGTCCACAAATTGTATGTAAGACATTGATGTAAATCATGGGTTACTTTTACAATGGGAGGCTCCGCTGCAAGTGAAGAAAGGAAAAGAGTGAAAACACAAACAATGAGAAGTGAATTGGCAGTGATAACCGCAAAGATGGCACAGCATAGATTCTCAGGAGTTTCTGGTTTGTTCTGTTCCCGTAAAATCTGCTGAGCTTTTGATGTTGTTTTCTTCACTGCTCTACATGTCAAATTGGGTGCTGTGCTTCCTGGAGGGTCACCTTCTGTAGTTCTGGTATCGGATTGCTGGAACTCTGAAGCCACAACATCATGTGCTGGATGCACACACTTAGCTGGGACCCACACCGGACCTGTAGGAGTAAGTACAGCTGCAAAATCCTGTCCCCAGGTTATTAGTGGTACAGGCCCTAAACAGGTTTTATCCGGTAGAGCTTGGGCTAGGCAACGGTTCTTGGCACCTAAAATGATGCTCATAAGCCATCAAATTGTGAAAAGAAATATTAATTTGATTAAGAATAAATAAGACTTTATTTACTTGTTGTTGAATATTTGCAAGGCATGGAGTACGGAATTTCACTCCTTTTAATTGTTTTTCGAAATATTGTTTGAAAGTGGAATTAGACCGTTCAACAATCGCTTGACCAGTAGAATTATTAGGAATACCATAAGTAAGAACAATGTTCCATGTGGAACAAAAATTAAGAAAAGAAATAGAACTGTAAGCAGGAGCATTATCAGTTTTAAGATGACGTGGTCTACCAAGAGCAGTAATGAATATAGATGTGAGATGACATGAGAAGATGTTTCACCATGCTGAGGAGTTGCCCAAAGAACACCAGAATAAGTATCAACAGAAACATGAACATATTTCCAAGGAGATAATTGAGGAACATGAGTCACATCCATTTGCTATAAATCATTGGATTGTAAACCTCGAGGATTGACACCAGAATGAGGAATATGAGAAAACCCAGCACAATGGGGACAACCAGCAACAATTTGTTGTGCTTGTGATAGAGAAATACCACAAGATTGAGCCAGACCCTTAGCATTTTGATGAAAGAATTGATGGCTTTGAAATGGATCAGTAAAGAGTGAACACAAAGTAGAGGAATGTACGGCACGATCAACATAGTGATTACCTTCTGATAGAAACCCTGGTAAGGTAGAATGACTTTGAATATGGGCTATGAAATAAGGGTACTGTCGTTCCTGAAGAAGTTGTTGAAGAATGAGGAAAAGAGCCATAAGATTAGCATCAATCCTAGGTGCTAAGTAAGCTCCAGGGAGATTATGAACTAATTGACAAACATAATGTGAATCAGAAATAATGTTAACAGCACCAGAAGAAAATTGCTGAAAGGCTAAAATAACAGCTGCTAATTCAGAACGTTGAGGCGTAGTTTGAGGAAGAGTATACTGAGTTCTCCATTCCAGAGAAGAATCGTCCTGAAAAGCAATAGCACCCCGAGTCTTTCCTCCATCCATGAAAATGGTAGGAGCATGTTTCAAAGGCATAAATGATTATAAATTAATCAATTGTAAAGGTGCGGAAATAGCTAAGGTAAGACAGGAATCTTTGGGAAGATGAAAAGTAATCTCTCCTACAAAATCTGCCAAGGACATTTGAAAAGATAAAACTGTCTGGAATGCAAATTCAAATTCAGATTTAGAAATAGGGAAAATGATTTTGAGAAGATTCTGGCCAACTCGAGCAAGTGCCCATGTACGACCATTTGCACAAAGCTCAGCTAAAGCCTGAGTATAAGGATAAATATTTTGATGAGCACTGTGTGATAAATATAACCATTCTATAAGATAAATATGTTGCAAGGATAGCACAACCAATACACCAGTAGGTGTTTGAGGTGTTGGCAAAAGCAATAAACTAAGACCTTGCATATTGGAAGGTATTCTATACACAAATTGAGTTGTTAATGCTTTATTTATCAATTGAATAGCTTGATTAGCTTCCTGAGGGATTGATATAAGATCACTAGGATGTTTAGCTTTAGTTAATAATGTAAATATTGGACTTAATAGAGAAGTAGGTAATTTAAAGAAAGGGCGTACCCAATTGATAGTTCCCAGCAATTACTGTAATTGAACTAAAGTAATAGGAGATTTGATTTGTAATTGTTGAATAACTGGTGCGGCATAAGATTGAAACATCTTATGTCCTAGATACAAATAAGGAGCTTGTAGCTGAATTTTTTCTGGTGCAATGCTTAATCCATAGGGAAGAAGACTATGCACCAGATGAGACATCCATTTAGGTGGAATAATAGGAGCAACTATTAGGATATCATCCATATAATGGTATACAAGTGCTTGAGGATGAGAAATGCAAAAATCAGAGCTTGATCCACATAGAATTGACATAGAGTAGGACTATTAAGTATGCCTTGTGGTAAAACTCTCCATTGATATCACTGTGTAGGTTGAGAATTGTTCAAAACTGGGACTGTAAAGGCAAATTTTTCTTTTTCTTTGTCACATAATGGTATGGTTAAAAAAACAATCTTTCAAATCAATTATCATTAATTGATAATCATTTGAAATCAAATTAGGATTAGGAGTGCCACATTGAAGAGGACCCATAGGTTGAATACAAGCATTTACTGTGCGCAAATCATGTAAAAATCTCCATTTCCCACTTTTCTTTTAAATAACAAAAATAGGAGTATTCCATGGACTAGTGGAAATCTCAATATGTTTTGAAGATAATTGTTCTTGCACCAACACATGTAAGGCAGTAAGTTTTTCAATAGGAAGTGGCCATTGCTCAATCCAAACAGGCTCTTCATTCAGCCATGTAAGTGGAAGAGCAGTATACTTAATCATTAATCACAAGGGTGGTGTCGAACTTGCTAAGCAAGTCATGACCCTACAAATTAACATGAATCGGGAGAATAAAGGGATGGAATGAAACAGTCACCTCTGAATCAGGTAAAGAAGCAATTAGGAAACAAGTACTTTGTTTAACACCTTGTCATCCCCCAACTTCCCATACACTGGGACAAGTTTCTACTGGCCAGTCAGAAGGCCATTGCTTATCAGAGATAACTGACACATCAGCTCCTGTGTCTAGAATTCCCTCAAATCGCTTACCCTGAATAATCACCAGCTGACATGGGCGACCTTCAGTAATGGGTGTAGTAAGCGATGCTATAATAGTCCATGGACCCAAAACCTCCTGTTCCTCGATTAATATCCCTACCCCCTGCAGGGGTGAGATGAGGAATAATTATCAGTTGAGCAGGGGCAGTATTTTTAGATACAATTTGAGGCAAATTGGTCCATAGTTGTACATATATAATGCCTGCATAATCTGCATCAATTACACCAGGTATTATAAAAAATCCCCTTTTCCCCATACTAGAACAACGAAGGAGCAGCCCAACATAGCCAGGTTTTAATGGACCAGATAATTGAGTAGGGATAATTTGAACTTCTCCTGGAAATTTAAAGTCAACATCTTGTTGAAGATATAAATCCAAACCTGCACTCAATTTAGTAGCCACTTTAGTAGCTTCTAACATACTTTGAACATAAGTACTTCCAATACCGATATCCCTAATTCCTTTGCGTAATTCTGTCAAAATAGGATACAATAAGGGTTGATATTCAACTATATTTTTTCCCTGAGCATCAAGTTGTCCAGTAACATGAACCGGACAAACAGCAAGCATTTGAGTAATTTCATGAGGATCACCCTATCCTTTTTCTAATTCCTCTTCTAACATTTTACGAATCAGTCCAGTATTTTTTACTACTGGAGGAGATTCATGATATGACATTGGAGCTGTAGGAGAAACAATATGCAAAGGACTATATGGAGGAGGGGGATCTTTAGTAAGTTGACCCATCATCTGATTTAATGGACTAACCTTTTCAACAGCATGACGACATTGATGCCAACAGTGAAGTATTTCTACTGCTGCATGAGGTTCTGAATGGAATGTTTTACCTATCCTTTCCCAATCCCGGACTTTCAAAGATCTACATTCAGGATACCAAGGACATTGTTTCCCTATCTCATTCACCAGAGTCTTAAGTTGAGCATCAGAAACGGACCCGCCTGATTTCTGTACTAAGTAGTTGAGTTCTTGAACATGCTTTTTCTGGGCATGAGATAGATTGCAACCCATACTCACCACGAAAAGGGGTCCCGGAGGATGAAGTTGTACTGTGGGGTCTATTACAGACGATGATGAGTAGGGTGGAGGCTTCTTAGGAGGTCCCTGTTCGGGCGCCAGATGTAGTAATCATGGACATGTAGACATGATTCTTGAGCAAAGCTTTCTGAGCTAAGAAGTCTCTCCTCTCAGTCAGCTGTGTTTATTCTTATAGTAATCTTCTTGTGCACACAATTACAATGATTGGTTTACCCCAAAGATAGCTAACTAGTAACAATGCGATAATTGGTTAATATACAGACAGATCATGTCAAGCGTATAGGTGAGCGTGTGATTATATTGTGCTAGTTTAACCTTTACTCTTAAATAGAACAATAGCAAGAGCTGAGTAAGTAACCTTTAACTTAAATAGAACAGAGAACAGAGTGTTTAGTCAAGATAGTCAAGATCGGTGTTCCGTATCATTGACAATAATTGACAATAACCTATAATACTGGAACATTTTCTGTGTCTTGTGCAGGGCCCACAAAGAAACATCCAATTTGAGAAATTGTCTTTTATTCTCATTGGAATAAAATAATGCATTGGCTTGAATAAAGAATAAACAGCTGATATCACCCAAAGTGGAAAGCTCAAAAAAGTGAGGAGATAGACCTGACATACAGAAATTATGAATTTCAGTGCCAAGCCTACAAGAAGCTAGTCTAACACCTTTCCGTGAAACTCCTTACCTGGATTTACCCCAAATATTATATCTATATACGTAAATATCTATACGTATATAGATATAATAAGAATCTTGTCACTAACATATTCATTTTAAGGCTGAAGTATCTTAATATGGACATCTTAATATATTCATGCAAGAACAGTTATTTTTATTGTACTGAGGCTAGGAACAAAGTTTATCTCCTCCTCCTCCTCCTCCTCCTCCTCCTCCTCCTCCTCCTCCTCCTCCTCCTCCTCCTCCTTTCCCTGCCTGTAGAAAAACAGTACCTCATGGTTAACACTAAATTGATTTGTCTCCTTAATATATCCATTTTTAAAGTGCTTCTTTTATAGAGGAATATTTCCCAATGTAATCTATCTTCGCCTTAGGGAAAGCTATTATTTTTCCTGTCTGCACATAAAATGGCCTTAGACCTTGTTTGAGAGATATAAAGGAGTTAAAGAAAACTTGATTATCCCTGGGTTTCTTCATGTACTGCTGTGCTAATTCACTTAGACCTGATTTACATATGTATGTAAATAACTCAATAGCTGATCACTCAATGTTTTATCACACAATGGCTTTCAGCAGTACATATGAACCATCAAAAAGCATTGATTGAGAAGGTATGATATATTATGATGGCTTTGGTTATTTACAGAAGTTGTTTTAATCATGCAAACTCACCTTTAGATCAATTAATTTTTTTAAAGACATGGATCTTATTACACCGTTAGAAAGCCTCTAAAGTGGTTATACTTCACTGTACATTTATTGTATGCAACCGAACCAAACAGAAATACCTGCAAACTAGGGTAATGTCTCAGCTCTGAACATATTTACTCAGAAATAAATCTCTCTTAATTTCAACAGGATTTCCTTTCAAACAATTATGTTTGGAATCACAGTCTGCTTAATCTTAGCAAAATGTTCAGCTTTTATTCAAGTGATACCCCGCTGTCATCTATTTCATTTGATATAACTAGGTCTCCTTAAGAAGCAATGCATTTTCAATAAATTTGTTATCATATTCCTCTTCCCCTCATCTTTTCCCTCCCACACCACACACAAATCCCTAAAGTAGCTCAGGAATTCATTTCTGGCATGCCTCTGTTTGAAATGCATAGGTTTAGCAACATCATGTCAGATCATTTTTCATAACCCTTGTTTCCTTGTCAGCATGTCATAGTCAGTAAAGAGCTGCTGGATTAGTATAAATGTATAAACCTTTTTTCCCCTGGCTTCTATTTTTGTTCTGTTTAATGTTATTTTACCGTGCTTTTTAGCTGTATATCTTCTGTTGGGATGATGGTAATAATGATGATTATTATGATTGCAAGATTATTCTTATTATAGCCGGACAGTTTGCGTAACACTTCACTATCTGTCATTGTACAAAAGGTTTGTCAAACTCAGAATCTGTTCACATATATACAAATTGTATGATTATTATTATTTTTTGAGGAAACAAAATTAACTAGGTGGTTTTCAGTATCTCAGATTTATTTATATATTCCCTCAAATCTCCCCCCCCCCCATTTCTTTAAATTTGGCTGTGGAAGATACTTAATGTACCAAAAACAATTTGTACAAGCATTATTTTACCAATTGAAAGTGTGTACGCCTTGCTGGGGTCTTCTTTATCTAACTGTTGCTAATACATTTTCATGCTGAGCTCTTATGGCTTCATTTTACAGTTGAGAAGATCACCCACTCCATGCTGTGTTAGAAATGGGACCCTCGTCACTCAAGTCTACAGAGTGCACTTAACATGTGAACAACAAACAACAAAAAGTTACTGCTTTGAAACCTCTTTTGATCCCTTTATATTCTTTGTCAAAAACTTAGTCTCAGTTTCATGGGCCTCTTCATAATATGGCTATGGCTTTGCCAATTGTTCTCTCCATAACATTTTTAATTTAATATGCTAATCTTAATTTTAAATATTGTCTGTCATCTATCTATCTATCTATCTATCTATCTATCTATCTATCTATCTATCTATCTATCTATCTATCTATCTATCATCATCATCATCATCATCATCATCATCATCATCATCATCATCATCATCAATCTATCATCTTTTAAATCATTTACATGAATTCCTGTCATTTAGCCACTAAAAAATTCACTAAAATCATGTGAAAAGTCAGGTTTTCAAAATAAAAATGATTTAAAAGACCAAGTGAGAATGTACGTGCTTACTCACTAGCAAGGGCACCATTGACAAATTAAACTCTCTGCATCAAAACCAGTGTTATGAAATATGAAAAATATGAGAAAACACAAAGAGTGGGTAAAGTTTCTTGATTGTGATTTAATAAAGTTTGACCCACAGATTAACAAGTATATAGATCTATTATTTCATACGCTTTGCATTTAAAGCATTAGAAAATAAGTTTTCAAAATCAGTGAAATCAGAGTATTTGGATTTTAGTAGACTTCATGACACAATGATATGCATATTTACTTAGAAGGAAGCACTGCTGAACTAAGTTGGATTTGTTTCTCTTGAGTAAACTTATGTAGGAACTGAATGTTGATTAAATTTGCTTCAAAAGATAAATATTTATGTTTTAGCTGTTTCTGAATCTGAATTCTCTAAGTCAATGGTCCACATTGGTCTGGTTTTGGTATAATTGATTTACACCTGCAAACACAATTTTTATATCCACAGTATTTCTACTACTTTGATTTCTTGTAGTGTTCTTTGTGACAAGATCAGGCGAGTCTGCAACTTGCAGTTAGTAGAACCAGCTGGAGCAATAATTGCTTTGAAATTATGTTCTGAACAGCTGAAACGGAAGGCTCAGCATCAGAGACTCTTGTTTTCCACCCTGTCAGTTTTTTGCCCAGCTATGGATTTGTTGTCCTCAGCTCTTGATGATTTCACTGACAGTCCTGTCAGAAAATGAATTTTTTTACTCCCCACTTGATTGAGTCCATTCATAGGGTGTATCGCTGTTGAAATATGTCACTCTCAAGCTCACTCATTCAAAGGGATATTTTCCTTTGGATTTTATATATCGGTTCTTCCTGTCTAGTCAGTAATAATCTACCTAGCTCTATATATTATTTGTTGATAATGCTTTTCCATAAGGTTCAACGGGAAGGTAAAGAAAAATATTTGTTTTTAATCCGACCTCCTAATTAATTTCAACTTTCTCTTCCATTCCAATATGACATCCAGGATTTTATGCATTACAATTATGAATTTCAATCTGTATTTAAGACTCACATTCCCCTCCCCCACCCCATATTTAAAAACAAGTCTCCTAGGCTACATGCAAAGGCATTTAGCATTTCATGCTATCTGCAGCTTCATATTCAATTATTTTTATATTAATAAGCCACTTTTTCCTCAAGAAGATCAAACCTCTCTGTATGTTCCTTTGAATTTATCCTCCCAGAACCCTTTGAGACAGGATAACCTGAGAGACAGTATCTGGCCAACAATCAACAACTGAAATTTCATATCCATTTGAATATGGATCTCTCAATCCTACACCCTCTAGCCCACAACTCTCCTTAACTAGCATTCAGCCACTAAAATAACATAGTGTTTTCAACATCCTATTTTCAGGAAATTTACTGCATGTAAATCAAGAAAGTCCTGTGTATTATTCTTTCCCTAGAACATCCTGGTATCTTTTTCTTTCCTCACAGCTGGGAATCTTTAAAGAGTTTTAATTTTGTCTCTGAGGAAACTTAAATAAATTTGAGCATAATATTTTAGTGGTACTTTTTAAAAAAATCTGATAGCATTTGGTCAATGATATAGAATCATAACTAGTACTGGTAGCATGTGAATTCATGAGGCAGCTTTTCAGATTTCATGTTTGAAGTCTGCTAAGAAATCACCCCAGTACAGACTATTAAAGTCTTAATCATTCTTTAAAATGTTGTTAAATGCAAATTTAAAGCAAACTTCTGAAAATTTGTGTTGATTGAAAGTCCAAAGATGCACAGGGACAATCTTACTCAATTCATAGTTTTTTAAAGTGCATATGAATAGTTTTTTTAAAAAATCTCAATGTTTTAAATTTGAATTCAGAACTGCTAAGATCGATGACAGAATTATTGCCTTAACAAGATGACTCTGTATTAAGCAAAATAGCTTTATAAGGACTTTTGTGAAGTAGGAATCTGAACTGGGGGGAGTAGAACAAGAGAAACCATGAGTGACTGCTCCTTTGAGGATGATACGTTTGATGTAGAAGCTTTTGGTTTTTTGGCATTGTTAAAACCACAATTGTCTATTTGGACCTCAATAAAACTACTCCATCTGAATTGCCGGTACTGATTAATCAAGAAATGTTATCATAGTACATAACTTACCTAGCAAGTTATAAATCTGGTATTGTTAACTTAGATTAAAAAAAAATCTGTTGCTGTGGAATTTCATTGTCTGTTCAGATATTTAGGGATATATATCACCAAGTGTATGTTCTCTTTCTGCTATGCCACCATATGTCACATCTTTCTGTCATTGGCTAATGTCACATGTGTTTTATTTTATAGTTTATATAGATCAAACTGGAGCCACCACAGGGAGGCAGTGAATGCAAACTTTTAAATTGATTCGTTCCTTTACAAAAACTATATATATATATATATATATATATATATATATATATATATATATATATATATATATATATATATATATATATATATATATATATATATATATATATATATATATATATATATATATATATATATATATATATATATATGGTTTAGGAGTGCAGTCTAAGTAATTAAAATAAAATAAAAACATTCCATGCACTTGTGTTAGAAATGTCACTTCTTAATTATTTTTGGAAATAAAAAAGTAACAGCAAAAAAGCATGAACAAAGATGGCAGAGTCTGACTAGGTGCTATCTGTCAAGGCTGTACAGCCACGGAAAATATAAATTTACTTGCAAACAACCCCATCTAAATTATGAAAAATTGCAGGCAATTAGATTGAAATCAAGGCTTGTTATACATTCAAGAATCACATATATGCTAGATTTAGCTTTCAAAATGAAATTTAAATTTCAGTACTGTCATTAATGAGAATACAAGTGTCATTCTACTGCATTGCATAGACTGAAATCAATAACCATTATATACATGACATAAACATTAAATGCTGCTATTGTAATTTCAGTGGTTTTTTTTTTAAAATAGCTTGCATAATATGCTTTTACTAGCGATGCCTTTTATACCTGATGCCTTCCAGATGTTACAAGATTACAACTTACATGACTTCTGGCTAATATGACCTACTGTATTTTTCGGAGTATAAGATGCACCGAAGTATAAGACACACCTTAGTTTGGGGGAGGAAAACAAGGAAAAAAGGCCTCTGCCTCCAATTTGCCAAACAGCAAACAGCAAACAGCACAGATGATATACACTGTTTGCTGTGTATTTCTGTGCATGTGTGCCTGACCCATAGAAATAGCAAAGAATTGGAGAAATGTACATTATGCCAGAAAGTTTTTTAAAATGTAGTCACACTAACTCCTCCCAATTATTTAAATAGATCTACTCCAAGGTAACTAAACTCTAATACTAAAGCAGTCTTGAAAAAATAAGTTAATAATTTGAACATTCTACAGACATTTATAGTTATTCACTTACCCCTTTGCAGCCAGTTCAGCAAAAATAAAAACCTGCGTGTCTAATTTCTCCCAGCTATTTGCCTCTTTGCAGTTAGTTTCACTTTCATTTTTCCACGTGGCAAACCTAATCAGCTGTTTGTCGGGAAACTGCTACTGACTTGCTTGGCTTTAAAGGCTCTTCCCTCTTTCCTGCAAGCAGGTAAATTGCTGAAAGACAGAGGCCAAAGGGTGGGGGTGGGTGGGTGGGGCTACATTCGGTGTATAAGACGCACCTAAGTTTTCACCCTCTTTTGGGGGATAAAAAGGTGCGTCTTATACTCCGAAAAATACGGTATATAAGTTACCATGCAATGTATCTGGAGGAAAAGTCAGAGGATTTTTTTTACCAGTGTGGCTTAATGAATACTAACTTTTTAATTCTTATTCATTTGATATCTATATTTGATATTATTATTTTACTACCAGATTTAGATTCTGAAAATGATAATGTGGTGACAGATTCATTAGATCTTGAGTGGTGGAGTCTATCCAGGGGTGGGTTCTAACTTTACCTTGCTGCCGGTTCGAAGTGCATGCGTGCATGTGCAGTAGCAAAAAATCCAACACCCCCCCCAAAAAGCCGAAAACAAGATAGTGACGCATGCACAGTGCCGGAACCTCGGCTTCTGCGCATACGCAGAAGAAAAAAAAATCTGGAAAAAATCCCCCCTCCAATTTTTTTCCCGGGAAAAAAAATTCCCAAAACCCCCCAAAAAATATGGCGGCGCCCATGGACCAGCACAGACCGAACTGGTTCCGTGATGTCATCATGATGTCACCAGCGGGTCGCTACCGGTTTGGGCGAACCGGTCCAAACTGGGAGGAACCCACCTCTGAGTCTATCTAATAACAATATGTAGGTATGAGTTAAGTGATTGCCTTTAGAGCCAGCATATCCTGAGATATTTATGTAATTTGTACCACTGAAATGTGTGTTATGTTATGGAATCAGTTCTGCTATCTTTATAATAAAGACTAGAAGTTTGTTTTTCATACAATGTTGAGTTGGCCTTCATTCAGACATAGCTGATTGCTGGTGGAATGAAACTCATTATATCAAACATTTGTCAGCTACTTGGACAGAAGAAGAAGCTAAGTAAGTAACATAAATATTTTCTCCTTTGGAGTACCCTGAAAGTAAATTAGTAGCCTGTTACATAACAACATTCAATAATTTGCTATTAGATATGTTTATTAACTGCGTTGAACTTGATATACTGAAATAATAATTATACACTCAGAGAGAGCCAAAAGCTGAAAATAACTTTGGTCTAACCACTTTTTCCAAAACATTTTAAAAATGCATTAACAAGAATAATCATAACACAACTAGCACACAATATCTTGTTCCAAAGGAGGAATACAAAAATATATTTAAGAGAACTATATTTTCTTAAATGGGAATCAGTTAAGAAAATATATTTCTCTTAAATATATTTTCTTAAAAATGATTAAATGGGAATCAGTTCCATTTCTCACACATTTTTTTAAATCAGAGACACTAATTAATATATTTATGACATACCCTTTTCTTTACATATTCAGTTAATTTACATGAGGATAATTTATTCTCACAACCATATCAAATGGACTGAGAGATTGTGATTCATCTGAATTCAAACAGTAAACTGCCTGGCTAAATAGGGATTTCAACCTGAATTTCCTTGATTCCATTGAATTACCTCCACTAGACTCAAAATACAGAAAGCCCATTATATACATTTAACAGAGCTTGATAGAAAAAGCTAGAACATAGGTATATGTGATTTACTCTAAATATAGGAATTTTAAAAAAAATAGTTACATTCAAGGTTGTCTTATATTCTGCAAATGTTCCAATATCTACTTCAAAACAAAAGCCTTTTAAATTTTAGTGGCATTAAATAAGTCAATATGATAACAGCCTTGCTCTATTTTAAATTTATTTTTCTGCTTTCTCAATCAACATTTGTCATTTTGGTTCTTTGTGATCAATATGCACCTACCCTGAAATTAAAATATTTTGACAATATTTAAAAAGCAGAAATCTCTCTCCTTTAAGACAGTGTCATTGGTGAGAATTCTTTTTCTATAAACATGCTTAAGGTGTGATAGGTTCTGTTCTATCATGTATGTATCGTGCCTTCCTCATTATAATCTTAAAACAGTAAAATCACATACATGGATTGTGTTGTTTTGTTAAAAGGCGACATCTTTCAGAGAATTCCCAAAGAATGCTTTGGGCGAGAGAAAGATGGAGACAGAACAAGAGAGATGGCAGAAATGCAGAGAAATATATCAACACAAAGCAATAGGAGAGGTGTTGATTATACTGAATCTTAAAAGGAGGCAAAATACTTCTAACAAATCATTGCATTTTACCTTCACTTTTCTTATAGAAAAAGACTCTGCTGCCAAAGGCTTCATATAATGCTTTGCTACAGTCTTAATTGGAAAAAATGAAATGGTTGCAAATCATTCTACTTCAGCAGCTAACCAAAGGAACTTTATAGTAAAACAGCACAATGAAGAAACTCTGTAGTTAAATTCTTAACTGCATAGGAACAACACCATGACAAGGGAATAAGACGATGGGAAAGAATTGCTCAAAGCCTGGCAGCATCTTGACTCATTTGGTTAAATTTAAGCATCTAAATTAAAAGATATTCTGTGGTTCTGCCTTCCAATGGGAAAAAAAATATTGCAATTAAATGAACTCCAAAGGCCAATTTTCCTGGTCAGAAACCATCACCCTGAGATAATATTGTAAATTACCAATGAATGCTATTACAATGTATGTCCTGTCTGGAAATATGTGGTTGTAAATATTACTTCAATAATATTTTACATTGCAAAAGACCCATTTTCTATATCTGTCTGAAACAGATGTGATGTTATTGCCTACAAGCATCTCCTCCTGGAGTTCAGTAAGAAGGTTATCAATAAATAGTTCTTAGTTATTTCTTGTTCTGTGTATGTTCAACTCACATTTGTAATTCAGGATTTCTTGATTTCTCAGGTCAATTGATATCATCATGTACAGAGATAAAGAGTAAGCTCTTTTCTGACCTGTTAAACTCTATGATATAAAATCTGCTTAAGTCCATAAGAATTAGTCATGGATGATATTCTTATCCAGCATATTGTTTATATCTCCAGTTTTATATATACATATATTTTCATGAGCCCAAAGTGGAGAGCAGTTTGCCATATATACAAACTAGGCAGTCACTTATGGAGTCAGGTTAAATATAGCAACAGCAATAGCACTTAGACTTACAGTATATACCGCTTCACAGTGCTTTACAGTTCTCTCTAAGCAATTTACAGAGTCAGCATATCACCCCCAACAATCTGGGTCCTCATTTTACCGACCTCGGAAGGATGAAAGGACGAGTCAACCTTGAGCCTGGTGAGATTTGAACTGCCAAATTGCAGGCAGCCGGCAGTCAGCAGAAGTAGTCTGCAGTACTGCACTCTAACCACTGCGCCACCATGGCTCATATAGTGCCACATTTGCTTTTAAAAAAAAAACAAAAAGTAAGGGGAGGTGTAAAAAATCTGCATCACCCTTTGTTTAGATACCAGTTCCTTACGGATAGTCTAGGACAGTGGTTTTCAAACTTGGCAATTTTAAGATGTGTGGAGTTCATCTCCCAGGATTCCTCTTCTAGTAAATGTTCCTACAGTATATACCAGGGCTGTCAAACATGTGGCCCGTGGGCTGGATTTGACCCGCAATAGGCCCAGAGTTGTCCAATGGGGCCATCCCAGAGACAGCAAGGGACTGTCCCATGCCGCCTTGGCCCACCCTGGGCCCACCCACTCAGTTGGCTGTGATGACCAGGCCACGCCCGCCCCGGCCCCCCAAGGGCAAACAAAATCCTGATAGGGCCTGCAATGGGATCGAATTTGACACCCCTGGTATATACAGTTCCGGATGTATTTTGGACCAATTACAAAATGTAGAATGCACTGTAAACTGTGAAGCAAATAAGGTTACGTCATTATGGCCTCGATGGTTTGGGCATGAGTAATGATGTTTACAATAAAAGGCAGTTTTGTGTAGTGATGAAGATGCTGATTTAGAAACCAGGAGACTGTGAATTCTAGTGCCACCTTAGGCATGAAAGCTGGTTGGGTGACCTGTGGCCACTCTCTGTCGAACCCACTTCACAGGGTTGTTGTGGGAAAAATGGAAGAAGGAAGAAGTATTAGGTATATTGGTCACCTTGAGTTATTTATAAAAGTTATAAAGGTGGGATAAAAATCTAACAAACAAACAAACAAACAAACAAACAAACAAACAAACAAATAAATAAATAAATAATAGGCTTCTCATAGCAAGATAATGATACAGTATATATTAAAATAAGGTAGCTTAATGTTGTGATTCAAATATCAGAGTATTGCCAGAGAGAACAGAGAGATTCAGATCCACTCTTAGCCATGGGAACTGTCATCCCTCCAAGGTGGACCAGGTTAGGAAGCCAAAGTTATGAATGCTAATGCTACCTTTATTATAGAGTTAGAGTAACAGAATTAATAGACATAAATTAGTAAATTAGATTACCCTTCTACATGGAGAGTTGGACTTTAGGAAGAAAAATGGGAGTGTGAGGTACATTCCTGAATAAGCACTCTTTGAAAGCAACAGCTTCCCTTCACTGACAAGATAAGATGGCTCTCCTGCTTTCATTGCTGATACTGCTTTGGTGGGAGGTCCCTCCCCTCAAATACTCAAATACTTCGGGGGAGGGGGGAGAGATTAATATTTGAAGAAGGATTTTTTTTTCCTCAGCACAACCACAAAGGCTATGTGGAGATCGATGCCCACGCAGAGGGGAACTGGGACTTGTATATTCTACACAATCACTGTGTCCACCAACTGTTTCATATGGAAAGAAGAAAATGATTCTAGTAATGCATGACCCTGAGTCTAGAGGAATTGTTGCTATTTACATCAGTAGTCAGCAACCTGCTGCTTGTTTGCAGTGCTGCTGCATGGATATAGATAACCTCTTTGAAACATTAGCTGAGACAAAGCAAGTAATTCTTTGTTGACACATTGTCAGATTCTAATTTGTTCTCAAACTGTGAGGTAAATCCTCCATCTCTGGTGGAAAAAAAAATATGGGACTGCTCTATCTGGCATCGAGCTTGCTGCTGTTTTCACTTTCTAGCCTGAACTGGAAATGAAGCCAAAAAATAGCTTCTTGTCCAGTGACAGATAAAACAGTCTAACAAAAAAATCATCTGGTGAATTTAACCCAGTTACACAACATAAGAACAGGGAGCGCAAACACATGAAAGGGGTTGACCAGACTCTTTAATAGAGTCAGCGGTCAGGGTTAAAAGAGGTCGGAACCAACCGGCTGCTGAGCTACTTAAACTTGGCATTAGTTTCAAACTGTGCATTGGAAAAAAAAAGGAACTTTAAAAACATAATCAAATGGATTATCTTTTCAGAAACACTGGATGCTGATAAGAAAACAGCACACGCTGGACAGCGTCCTCAGCTTCCCTGTATGGTCTCTAGGTTACATCAAGGAACCGGTGGTGTTAAAAAATACAGGAAAATGTGACATGTTCGAAATTTTCCCACACTGCTGAGATTGACCTGATTACATTTCACGAGGTGTAGGAACCCATTCTTCTTTCTGACTGCAGCTCAGATAGAAGACTGACAGTTGGACTCCATCACATGGATTAATGGGTTAAAACCTGACATCTTTTTAGTATTTGGGACTTTATTTTCTTTTATCAGCTTGACTTTTCATGCTCAGAGTGTTTTTGCCACAATATTCTTTCAAAAGTACACTTGTCAGTGTCCATTTGCTACTAGCTACCTTGATGGTGACATCAGCGATGCCTGTGGTTTACCTTTTGACCTTAAGAGAGGCAGCAGATGGGCCCAGTAATAAATCCCGATTATTAGTGAAGAAGCCAATCGCTTGGAAAGACAGAAATAAAAGTCAGGCAGTTTTACACTGCAATTCTTGTTATCTCCTTTGATATGGAATTGTGGGGCATGTCAGGGTGCAGGGGGTTGGGGGTGGGGTAGGGAGAGATGATGAGCAACTTCTCCCTGTCAGTGAATTTCAGCCTGTAGGTTTCTTTTCTCTTTATTTATTTATTTGCTTTCATGTCTATTTATGGGAGTGGAAGTGATCACAAATAACCCAGGTCTCCTGAAGCATTTTTTTAAATTCCTATTTTAAAATGTCAATTTCACAAAGGAAACCTAAGATGTCTAAGCCTGGAAAAGCAGAGTGGAGCACAGTAACCAATGGATTGCATGACAGGTCCACATTTAGTGATCCATAGCCATTTGGAAATGCAAAGGATCTGCAAGTTCTAGTAAATGAAAGTCAAAGAGTGGGACTAAGAATAAATGTAAAGAAGACCAAGCTACCTTTATTTTTTTGGTCAACTCAAGGTAATTTACATAGCTAATGCTTCTAATTAACAAAACATGAGTTAAGCCCAGAAAAGGAAGAAAATACTAGAAATAAACTCCACCTTAACTGCTTTTCGTATTAGATGAAGGGAAGGGAAAACACTATCTGTCTTTCAAGATAAAGCCAATATCAATAAATGAGAGGGCCAGTACTTCATGGGAAGTCCATTTTTTCTGACCTAGCCTGCATCGGAGTGCTGATCCTGGACTACTGTACCTATTTCATTTTATCCACATTTTTAATTTTGCCAAATCACATCTAAGGCAATTTAAAGATAAATCCCATTAGGACTGTCTGTGGAATTCAGTCTTTGATAAATTCCAGTACAAACTAGAAACATCCACACTTCCTGGAGCATGTATTGGAGTATGTTTTAAAATGCACACTTATGCTGAAGTTATTACTTAGAAATATTAAAAAATAACACGCAACTGATGAGAGATACCGTATTTTTCGGAGTATAAGACGCACCGGAGTATAAGACGCACCTAGATTTTAGAGGAGGAAAACAAGGAAAAAAGTATTCTGAACCAAATGGTGTAGTAATATATTATTTAATAAAATACCAGTGTAGCAGAATACTTTTTACAACCATGTACACTTTTTACAACCATGTACACTTTTTACAACCATGTATACTTTTTACAAACTTCAAACTTGACAGCTTTAAGACTAGTGGACTTCAACTCCCAGAATTCCTCCTCCAGTCATGCTAGCTCAGGAGTGGGAGTTGAAGTCCACAAGTCTTAAACTTGCCAAGTTTGAAGACCCTTGCACCCCTAACCCCTAACCCAGGGATCTTCAAACTTGACAGCTTTAAGACTAGTGGACTTCAACTCCCAGAATTCCTCCTCCAGTCATGCTAGATGGGGTAATTAGAAGGCAAAAACACTCCAGTTTGAGCAAAAAACGGCTCATTTTTCACTTTTTTTTTTTCAAAAACAGGGCATGCAGAGTGTTTGGGAAGCCTGCAGAGCACTCCTATGGGGTGGGGGAGGCAAAAACGCCCCAATTTTGGCAAAAAAATGGCCCGTTTTTCGCAAAAATGGGATATGGGGGCAGGGCTTTGGGAAGCCAAAAATGGCTGTATTCAGTGTATAAGACGCATCAACATTTCCACCCTCTTTTTGGGGGTAAAAAGGTGCGTCTTATACTCAGAAAAATACGGTAAGTAGTTTATATACTTCTCCCATGAATCATGTGTATACTAGGCAGAGTAAACTAAACACTGCCTTGGAAAATGAATCTGTGAATGAGATGTTCATGCTCTACATAAAGTATACAGGTGTTTTAGTTAAATAGGTGGTTTCATCCCCTTTGGAGAAGCTGAAAAGGAAATAAGGCAGGGGATAATGTGCTAATTATCAGTGGCTGAGCAGGCGTCCGGAAAGGATATATTCCATAATCTCTGGAAAAATTCTGACATGTTATAAAGTCTACGAATTAGCTTAAATCAGTAAACAACTAATGGGTGCCAGCACAACCGCATAATAGTGTGATGCATCCTAAGTGGCTTATTTGTCTAATGCCAAAATAAGTTTTAACACACAAATAACAGATATAATTTTATTCTGTGTGGTACTTACAGACACAGAGGTCAAAAGCAACCAAGTGTCTGACAAACAAAGCCATTCCTTCTGCAAATAACAGTGCCATCATGTTTGGAATTAACATGGGAAGAAAATGACTGTGAAGATTAAAAGTACTCATGTTTTTCAAGTAAGCCTTACCAGCCTGCTCAAATTTGGATTGTAAATTGTAAATGTCTAACAATACCCAAATTTCCAGCAGAATTTACCATTGCAACATCTACCTCTTAGCTGGTGAGATACAGATTGGGCTACTTCAGAGGTGGGTTCCTCCCGGTTTGGACCGGTTCTAACTTGGAACTTTGGAACCGGTAGTAACTTGGCAGCCTGGGTCGCTAGAACCAGCAGCAACCCAGGCCTGCCACACCCCTGAACCCCTGCCACACCCCTCTCTCAGCAGCGCCGTAGGCGGCGCCATCTTGTTTTTTGGTTTTTTAGCACTGTGCATGCACACAAGAAGCGTGAAGCACACGCGCAGTGCGCATGGGGCATGTCAAGGAGCGAACCAGCAGCAAAGAAAACCAGAACCCACCCTTGGGCTACTTGGCTTTCAAGGTAGGCCTTAATGAGAGATGCTAACTTGCTTAGTGTATTGTAAGCATACTTGAGGTAAATCAAGGACAATTAACTGACTGAAACAGGTTCATATAGTTCCCACCATTATCCAGGAATGTGACTGAATGGGGCATGGGTATGACTATAGTTAATATCTTCTGCATCCCTTTTCTGTCTTACTAAAACATTGCCTCAAAAGCTTCAATTAAATGGTAAACAGCATGAATGAACACATAAAATTAAATAAAGAAAACTAGATGTATCTCTGTGAAGCTAAGACAAAGGTAGAGGGCTAAAAGAGCTGAGTGAGGATTGTCTGTTCTTGTGGTTTAATTATGTATGAAAGTGCTATGCTATAAAGCATAAATTAGTATCACTTAGATTGTTGTGGGTGCAAATGAAGATGGTCGCTGAAAACTATTTTTTCACCAAAGATTCAAAATTAGTTATTGAAATACATCATGGAGTTGGAGTAAATAAACACATTATATGATATAAGAGCCAAAGTGGCGCAGCAGTTAGAGGCAGGTACTGCAGGCCACTTTAGCTGACTGTGATCCGCAGGTCAGCGGTTCAAATCTCACCGGCTCAAGGTTGACTCAGCCTTCCATCCTTCCGAGGTAGGTAAAATGAGGACCCAGATTGTTGGGGGCAATATAAATATACATTGCTTACTGGTGTAAACCGCTTAGAGAGTGCTTGCACTGTGAGGCGGTATATAAATCTCACAAAATAAAATAAAATAAATAAATAAAGTGAAGCTATAGATTCACTGCAGAAGTCTAACCAAATTCAACAGAAATGGCTACCATAGGAAGAAATATCATTAAAGAAGGCATGTTGAGAAACTTAGAATATGCTTTTAGAAGAACAAGAGAAACTATTTCGAAAATAATAATTAACGGAAGATAGTATAAAAATATTTAAGAAGCAATAGCAGTTAAAAAAGGGACAGAGAAAGAGTGAGAGACTATTAGAATGACTTCCTGTGTATCTTTTTGATTTGCTGTTTAATTTTTAAAATAATATTTAATAATAGGTTCACTTCAAACCTGTAAGTTTTATTTTACATATGTGTATTTTGCTTTCCTTTTTCTTTTTCTTTGCTTTTCTTATTTATTTTACCTAATTGATAAAAAATAAAACAAGGGAACAAACAATGGAAAGAGTTATGAGATAATTAAAAACAACAGATAAATAACTTCAATAGATACTAGCAGTATAGGTAGTCTTGACTTACAACCAGTTACTTAACAACTGTTTAAAATTACAATGGGCCCAGAATAGGTGCTTTCCAGATGTCATCACACACACACACACACACACACACACACACACACACACAGACACACACACAAATCACATGACCACATTTTTGGATGTTTAGCAACTGATTTGCTTTTATGATGGGTTGCAGAGTCTTGCAGACATGTTACTGTATTTTGCGATTTTTTTTAATCAGTTCTCAGCAAAACCTGCCCATTCAGAAGAAAAAGTTTGCACTTCTGACTGCAGTGCTCACCTAACAACTCCGGTGATTCACTTAGTGACCACTGCAAAAAAAGTCATAAAGTTAGGTCTGATCAATGTAGATGCCTTGGCATGCAACCATAATAACTGACAACAAGTAATCTGGTCCCAACTGCAGTCATAAGTTGAGAAGTATTTACAATCGTTAGTGTCCAATTTCCAATGTGAAGTACGAATATTTATGGTGTGATTAGAGATTGGAAATACAAATGGAAGAGAAGTGGAGAATGCCTTCCTAAGAAAGTTTCTTTCATAATCCTTTTTACCCATACTTTCTACTGAAACTGCTTTGTTTAGCAGTGTAGTGACTGCTCTTAGTAATGAGGGTGATTAAAAAATAACTTTATGATCAATCCTTGCATTTATGACCTTCACGGGTCTATAAAGCCAAGGAAAGCTGAACTAAGATCATAAACACAGTTGTAGTTTCATTTAGCAACCACTTTGCTTAAGAATTGAGTTGCCAATCCATTGTGATTGTTAAACAAGAATTTCTTCTTGTTGTTTTTTTCCCCTTTATTTTACTTTTGCATCTTTATTCTGGTATAACTTTCTTTAAAATGTGTTAAAAGCTTAAGTAAAAAGATAGTTACATATCTCCCAGTGAATAGGGAAAATGATAGAACCAGATATACTGTAGGTCTTCGAAAAAATTCTGCAATATTCTAAATGAATGTGATCCATGGGGGGAGAATTATTCTACTAGGTGACAAAAATAGATACAAGTCAACAGAATACATAAAAGGTAACTGGGCAATTTGGAGAATCAGAAATGAATGAGGATTGTGACTGGTGGGCATTTGCTTATGAACATGTCTAAGTAAAAGTTGAAGCTTAAAGCTATTCATATGTACACATTGCAAACAAATTATTATAACTCTACATGAAATCTACATGATTGGTTTAACTGATTATGATGAAGAGTTAACTTCTATTTTTTCTGTCTGCAATCATTCTATTTTCCCCAAGATCTACTCCTGACACTACTAAAATTGTCTGTTTTACATCCAGTACCTCTCATTATCCTTGCAACCTTCACTAATTTCCTCAATATGTAAAATAAATATTTGATTTGCAGCAGGTCTTTGAATGCATGAAAGTAGACGTATTTAGTGTACATTAGTTGCTTAAGAAAAAGGTATGATAAAGTGAATCAATGTGAGTTATGGAATGTTTTACAGGCAGTCCCTATCTTATAAACCTGTGATGGCAAACCTATGGCACGGGTGCCACAGGTGGCACGCGGAGCCATATCTGCTGGACACGCGAGCTGTTGCCCTAGCTCAGGTCCAGTGTGCATGTGGGCACCCGCCAGCTGATTTTTGGCTCGCACGGAGGCTCTGGGAGGGCGTTTTTGGCCTCCAGAGGGCCTCCAGGGTGGCAGGGGAGGGCGTTTTTGCCCTCCCCAAGCTCCAAGAAAGCCTCTGGAGCCTGGGGAGGGAAAAAAATGGGCCTACCGGATCCACCGGAAGTCAGGAAATGGGGGAGCAGGGGTGCATGGGGGAGCATTGAATATGGGTGTGGGCACGCGCACGTGTGTGATAGCGCGCGTGTGCACTATTTCGGCACCCGAGGAAAAAAAGGTTCGCCATCACTGTTATAAACCATACTGAGTCTAACCAGTATTTGAAGTCTCCAGTTCATGGGTCCAAAGAAGTGAAATATTTTGGTTGTGATACTTTGCAGGCAACACCATACATTAATGTTTTTGATATATGTAAGTACACCAATCAATTGTATGTGTGTTGAAATTTCAGATATGGTCATCAAATAGTTTTCAAAACTTATGGAATCAGATACCAAATCCATATACCATAAACAGCATATACAGAGAAAAAAAGAAAAGGCAACAACCTTAGTTTTATTTGCCAAGAAACTTAATATTTAGTTAAACCTCTCTAGAGAAAGAAAAGCTTCATTTAGAAGGCTTTGATAAATATTAATATATGTAGTTATGTTGTGATTCATTTGTACTCTGAAATCTAAGAGTTCAGTACATCTGTAAGGACTTATAGGACTTAAGAGATGATTGTAGAAGACATATGGTTTAATCATGATGTATTTAAGCCTTTTTTATCTTCTTACAAATTTAATTTTTTTCTTTTTCTAATTTAAGAAATAGTGCATCATTGATTGCAGCAATGGACCATTATTAATACAACAAATATAATTTATAGTACAAATGTAAACAGGAAAAAAATCAGAATAGTACATATGTAATATACCTATTAAAATCTAACCATAATGGTTTAATAATGCAAGTGTTAATCTCTGGATCCTTTTATTATTGTTAAATATCTTATCTATGTGTGGATTTTCTATAGAAACTCATTTTATAACAGAGTAAATCCTCAGCATAAGATAATGAAAATTGCAGAAGGGCCCCACAATTTATACTGCAGCATTAATATGTTGATGTGGCTAAATCTATCTTCTCACAGCAATTTATTTCACTAAAACTATGTTGCTAATTTATTTCATTGAAATGAGCAGAACGGTTGTTTAATTTTTGAAATGGCTTTTTTTGAGTTTTGTGAAATCTGATCGAAAAGCCTTTATTCTCTATTCAGTTTTGAATGCTTTTTCATCACTTCCTTCTGTTGGTCAGCATAATGCCCAACCCTCCAAAATTACTATAACTCTTACTATTATAAAGTCATATTCTGAAATATTTATTTTATTTATTTATTTATTTTGTTATTCTTATATGCCGCCCAACTCCCGAAGGACTCAGGGCGGCGTACAACATAAGAGATACAAGAATAGACAAAATTTCAACAATTTAAAAACAGTACAAAATTTAAAAAAAAACAGTATAAAAGCAACAACAACATCCATCCATTCAACCACATACATACTTGGGGGGTAAGCTCAAATGGTTAAGCTGTCCCCCCCACCTGCAGGAAGAGCCAAGTCTTAACGGCCTTTCGGAAGGCCAGCAGAGTGGGGATGGTTCGGGTCTCTGGGGGGAGTTGATTCCAGAGCACGGGGCCAGCCACAGAGAAGGCCCTCCCCCTGGGGCCCGCCAGCCGGCATTGCTTGGCCGACGGGACCCGGAGGAGGCCAACTCTGTGGGCCCTAACCGGTCGGAGGGAAGTATGCGGCAGAATGCGGTCCCGGAGATATCCTGGTCCTAAGCCATGAAGGGCTTTAAAGATGGTGATCAACACCTTGAATTGGACCCGGAGACCGATGGGCAACCAATGCAGCTGGCGGAGAATCGGTGTCACAAATATGCTCTCTCTATTTTCCTGAATTTCTACCTGATTGTCTTATTGTTGTAGAACACATACCGTATATAATATCAGTGAGTTTTATGCAAATCCCCTCCCATTGATGTGAAGAATTCTAGACATAAAAGGACTTGCTGTGTTCATGGAAAAACATGTTTGCTGAATATGAATTTCATCAAATTCAAATTATGTCAATT
Organism: Diadophis punctatus similis; assembly: GCA_023053685.1. Classification (NCBI taxonomy): domain Eukaryota; kingdom Metazoa; phylum Chordata; class Lepidosauria; order Squamata; family Dipsadidae; genus Diadophis; species Diadophis punctatus. Next base: position 143,225,158 of record JALIGW010000003.1, read on the forward strand.
GAGGCAAAATTACTGAATGTGCTTGTATATGCAGAAACAGAACAAGTCTTGGAATCATTGTGGCTACTTCCATCTTTTGTTGCATTCATAGTCCATTCATCACCTTCAAGTGCTTTTCATCACCTTACAGTCCAATGATTTTATAAGAAAGGTTCTTGTTAATACTGTTTCCAATTTGTGTGCAGTGCTAACTATAGTGGTAAATGCATAGTGAATTTGCAAAGATTATTATTTGAAGAGACTATTGCTCATAGAAAATATCTTTATGTACTTACAGAGAGAGAGAGAGAGAGAGAGAGAGAGAGAGAGAGAGAGAGAGAGAGAGAGAGAGAGAGAGAGAGAGAGGGAGGGAGGGAGGGAGGGAGGGAGGGAGGGAGGGAGGGAGGGAGGGAGGGAGAGAGGAGAGAGAGAGAGAGAGAGAGAGAGAGAGAGAGAGAGAGAGAGAGAGAGAGAGAGAGAGAGAGAGAGAGAGAGAGAGAGAGAGAGAGAGAGATCAAACGAGAAAGGAAGAAAAAATTAGGTAATATGTGGTGGTGTGTCTGTATAAACAGTGTAACTGTTGCAGACAAAACAGCAGATGCATAATAACCTGATAGTCCCAGGACCCTCCAGAAATGGCACACTGAATGGGGGGAGGGGCGTTGATTTCTCCCTTCTGACAAACAGCTGACCTTGCTACCAAAGCTGTTTCTTTGACAATATGCTCCCCAATTTTGAACAGGAGTAACTTAGAATACTCCATAATGATCCTTAAATACTAGTGTTTCCCCAAAAATAAGACCCAATCTTATTTTCCTTTGGCCCCAAAATGAGCAGGTTGGGCTTATTTTCGAGGAGGTCTTGTTTTTTTTTCATGACAAGGCCTGGCGATTGAGCTTGCTATTGTAGAAAAGGGAGGCTTGAGACCTGTTCGATAAAATAATATTCAACTCAAATGATAGCTGCACACTTTAAATCCCATTGTTCCCATAATATCATTTTTTGGAGTTACTTCTTGTGAATGCTTGATCAACTCATTCTGTCATGATGTTGCATATTGAAATACCAATGCAGCTGAGTGATTTCTGTGTCTTTAATGAAACATGCATAATGCATTTTATCTTCCCCTTAATTTCTGGCGGGCTAAAGATAGAAAATGCGATGTGGGCTGCATCATGGAACCCTTCTCTAAATCTACTTTTCTGTGCTCTGCCCACAGGCATATTTATTATTATTATTATTATCAACCTGGATCTATTTGTTGACAGTTTGAAGATTTACAGGAAGTAAATCTGTTTTGTGTTATTAATGTGGAGATGAGAAGCATTATGCATTATAATACAAAATTACCTCTAGAATAATGGAGCTTCATGCATTAGCAATGGCTAATTAAGTTCTGAAGCGCCTTTCAAAGACTTCAAAGTAGCCTTTGACAAAAATAAGTGATGTTGTTTTCTGGTAGTTTTATACACAGCTTTATATAATAACTACACACTACAGACTATGTTTGCCACCTTGAGTTATTTTTTTAAAAAATAATGAAGGTGGGAAATAAATAAGTAAAATAAAATAGATTTAACAATGCTATAATATCCAGAGCGGAGTATCTCTAGATACTCATAAGTGTAAAGCCACGTTACTACTTTGTGCTATATTACCTCTAACTTGGCAATTATCCAGATTATTCTTCCTTCTTTCACAGTAATGTCTCCGCATATTCAAATGCACAAAGTGTTTGACTATTGAACTGATCTCATGCTCCAAGGTAGTCAAGTTGATCCAAATAGATATATGGCTGAGACAAAACAAACTTGACATTTTGATTTAAAGAGAACTCTCTATGATGTGCTGATAGCTTTATCTAAATCATGTTTTATCATGCTTACATTTTCTTAAGTGGTTTCAGTATTGACCAACTGCATTGAAACACGTTTTATTGGAATCTTGCTTTTTAATTAGATTGCATGCTGGTTCCAATGAGTTATACCTTTCATTAATAACAAATGATGTCATGGTCATAGGACAACCTTTTTTTGCCCTTTAATCTACAAAGAAATAGTCATTTTATGTACATTCCACCAGCCACCAAATGCTGTTTACTTTCTGTGACTGCTGAATGTTTATGTATGTCCACCTCATCAATTAGGAGCAAATAGCTCAGAAAGGATGTGTTCTTAGCATCTGAGTAAATAATGGAGATTGATAAATGAAATTTACTAAATCAAGATGAAATACATTTCTAAGGCTGCATTAGCTCTGCTTTCAGTCAGAGAGAGAAAATAAAATTGATTACCTGATCACAATTCAAGGTCAAAGGTCTTTAACAGAGGTGGCTGACACTTAGGTTAATGACAAGCCTCAAAGATGACAGGATGAGAGAAATTTTCATCTAAAAATCATGGAGGCCTTTCACATCTATGTGTGTCAGAGTATCCTGTCAGTAAAATCACCTATTTTCCTTGGTTCAAATCTACTCCAAGAAACTAAACATGGATATATATTCTTGCATGTAAAAAAAAACTACTTCCACTTTCCTAGCAGCCATACTAGAAAGGCTTCTGTGAATTAGATGTACATTTTTGAAGAAAAGAAAATGCCTCACTGTTCTTTCTGTCTACTTCCAGTTGATCTTCCTGATCAAAATTTACAGTTTACCCGGGCCACCAGAAAGGGATAATAGAAAAAACCTGGATATTGCTGTTGTAATGGATGCTATGGGCTTGAAGTAATTTTTCAAGAGCTAAGGCTGATTATTTCCTTTGGATAATGTTTTATCTGAAGATGTTCAGACTACCTTCTCACTTATATCCCTGCCATTATAATTAGCATGCCAGAGGCCAGACACTTTTCCATTTTTTTTCCTTTTTTTGCAGAGACAAATTGCTGAAAGTTTCAGCTGCCAAATGAGAAATGTGGACAGCCATAGGCATTGGTTACAAAGCAAGATGATGGAAAAAATGATGGCACGTGCACTGCAGAGTCATACCACAAAGCCTTGCCTTTTGTATTTGTACCCCAATATTGGCCACAACTACATACAGTAAGTAACAGGGTTTGTTTCTTGACACTTGTTCCACTTGCCTCTTTCCAGTGCCTTTTCTTAGCAGCAAAAGAAGAATCATAAAAGACTCAGAGTATTCAAATGATGAGATATTTGAAAACTGATTCATTTCATTAGCTGTTATAGTGAAACCTCTGCTGGGAACTGTTCTCCAATGCCTCAAAAATGCTTTTGGTCATCACACTATTAAAAAAAGATGTTGAGACTCCAGAAAGAGTGCAGAGAAGAGCAACCAAGATTAGGGGACTGGAGGCTAAAGCATATGATGAACGGTTGCAGGAACTGGGCATGGCTAGTCTAGTGAAGAGAAGGACCAGGGTATGGTAGCAGTGTTCCAATATTTGATAGCAGTGTTCCAATATTTGAGGGGCTGCCACATAGAGGAGGGGGTCAAACTATTTTCCAAAGCACCTGAAGACCAGACAAGGAATAATGGATGGAAACTGATCATGGAGATAATGTTTTATCTGAAGATGTTCAGACTACCTTCTCACTTATATCCCTGCCATTATAATTAGCATGCCAGAGGCCAGACACTTTTCCATTTTTTTTCCTTTTTCTGAAAATAAGGAGAAATTTTCTGACAGTGAGAGCAATCAACCAATGGAACACTTTGCCTTCAGAAGTTGTGGGAGCTTCATCACTGGAAGCTTTCAAGAAGAGACTGGACTGCCATCTGTCAGAAATGGTGTAGGGTCTCCTGCTTGGGTGGGGTGGGGGTTGGACTAGATAACCTACAAGGTCCCTTCCATTCTGTCAATCTGTTTTTCCCTATGTAAAGAAGTGATGAATTTCTACCTCAGTGTGGCTTTTGAGCCTATCTTATTGTTAGCAGAAGCTCTGTCGCTACTAATCTATTGAAACCTTCACCACCAACAACCCTTCTCATTGTGAAATTTTAATAACAACATTAAAATTTTAATAACATTATCAAAAACTTCCCATATAATGTGGATCCTTTGGAATTACATTTCTGATAAGCCACTGGAGAGACAATTAAGCAATTTAAAGCAAGACATTCATACACTCCTTGTTCACTTCATCAGTAAATGCAAGACCACCTCATAAGTATTTCACCAATTGGTTTTTAGTTTGATAGCAAATCTTCTTTCATCAAATGGAAGGAGTATTGATTGGAAGAAAGGGGAGAGACTTGATTGCACAACTATGACGACGGTGTTAAGGGATTCTTATACTCTGGTCATGATATTTGGGAAAAGAAGAACAGCAAATATGCAGTGAACTACTGAACAACAACTTGTTTGTATAAGTGAAAGGAAAAGAATTGAAAAGTAACAGTTGCTTTTCTAAGAATCCCTCATACTTTATGGATGTTTCCCAGTAGATGGAACATTCAGTGAAGAATGGAACTCTAGTTGAAATTATGAGCTGCTCAAAAGCTAGATTATTTTTAAAACCAAAGAAGCTATCTTGCACTCAAGGAATAACCATATTTTTGTGGTGGTGGTGATGGTTGCTCTACAAGCTACTTCATCCTTTAAGAGCTTTGATTACAGTACATTCCTTCAATAGTGCAAGCTTAGGGTGAAAAGGTTGATGGAAGTAGGTCTGACAACAGTTTTGTAGTGGTGATTGATCCCTCTCACTCTCTTGATGTGTATAACTAAAATGCTACTTTATTTTATTTGCCTTCCTTCAAGTACATCATCTTAACAGCAGCGTTGGCGGTTGCTTCATTTTAAGTTGCAGGGTTCCGAAATGCCTCTACACCATGTGCTGTACTATCAATCACTTCTTTGGCATAACATAGATTCATTACCAATAGAGGAGAATAGATTCATTAGACAGGCTGAATCAAAATCGTGACTAATTCTGGGTATCAGTCTGCCTTATGAGGCAAACCTCATCACCAGGTTGCCCTAATATTTATTAAATATTTTCACTGGAAAGATCCATTAAAGGGCCCTACAGACTAGGAGTGCAATTGAAACCCCCCCTAGAATGGAAATATCTTATTAATTCATTAAGTCAAACTGCTTGTATCTACACTTGTATGACTAGAATTATGGTTCATTAACTTCATTTCTTTATATGAGTTAATTAGCTCAGAGGAGGCCAGAAATTAATTACCAGCATATATAGTTTGTGCAGAATGGCATTCTATTTATTTAGTTTCTCCTATTAACTTTTAATCTCTTCAAACAATAAAAGAGGTAATTAGTATTTTATAAACAAAAAAAAATTAAATGCAACAAAGGCAAATAATCGGCAAAATAGGGAAACTCCTGTGTGAAACCTGGTGGTTGTGTCGTTCAAGTAGCAGACCTTTTCATAGTTAACTATGAGCAAAGGGAGGCTCCAAGAGGTAAGGCAGTTGACAAAAATCTATCACTAAAGAAAAACTAGTGAGTAGAACCTTACATGAGAAGAGCCTGGAAGTTTCCAACTGCTTGAAAATAATTGCCCATACATTCAACTACAGTAACAATTTGGAAAAATAAAATCCCTGGAAACTGAAATATATACATATGGAGGTATACAGTTACAGAATTTGGAGTACAGTAATAACAACAACATGTGTGTCTGTGTGTCTGTATGCATGTTTGTGTATATATCTATATATTCATAGACACATTTATTTATTTTTATTTATTTATTTAATTTTATTTATTTATTTTTGTCAAGTACGTGTTGGTAATATACATAGATAAAACATTGTTTGTATACATAAGATGGGTACTGATAAGAGGGAACATTAGGACAGGGACGGTAGGCACGCTGGTGCACTTATGCACGCCCCTTACTGACCTCTTAGGAATCGGGTGAGGTCAACAGTGGACAGTCTAAGGGTAAAGTTTTGGGGGTTTGGTGACGAAACCACAGAGTCGGGTAGTGAGTTCCAGGCATTTACCACTCTGTTGCTAAAGTCGTATTTTCTACAGTCAAGTTTGGAGCGGTTCACTTTGAGTTTGTATCTGTTGTGTGCTCGTGTATTGTTGTGGTTGAAGCTGAAGTAGTCATTGACAGGAAGGACGTTGTAGCAGATAATTTTATGAGCTATGCTTAGGTCGTGCCGAAGGCGACGTAGTTCTAAGCTTTCTAAGCCCAGGATTTCAAGTCTGGTTGCGTAAGGTATTCTGTTGTGAGTAGAGTACACATACACACATGAATGCATATAAATGATGCCATTTATGTAACAGTGGAATTTATTCAAGGGGTACTTTCAAATTTGAAGAGAAAACAGTTTATGTTTGCTTTACTTTATTGTTTCACGGAATGAACAAATGAAGCTTTACATTATGTGATACATATCCTATGCATTTATAATACATGTTTACTTGCCGTGACCAACTGCATCGACTTCTCTTGTTTGGGTTGATTATTTTAAAAATACATCTTGCTATGTAAAATTTGGCTAAGGAGATTTTTACATGGCCCATTCATGCTCATATCCAATGTAGAATATCAAGCCCAAGACTATCTTGTCTTATATAGTCTGCTCCATGTCCATAGATCATTAAGATGCTCAGAGTTACTTGATGGTGAGATGGGCATCGAATGAATGAATGAATGAATGAATGAATGAATGAATGAATGAATGAATGAATGAATGAATGAATGAATTGGCATCCAGACACCTTCCCATTTAACTTCCACACTAATTTCTGATTCTTCAGTGTTGGAGCTCATGTTATGGAAGAAACACTTGTAACAGAACAAAAGGAGGCAAAAAAGGTATATACCAAATCTTTTCATGGCCTATATGATATAATTCCAAAACACATACTGGTAGTTCCAAAACATATAATAGTATACTACTATGGAAAATAATTTTAAAAAATGAAGTAATATAATGGGATTAAGAAATACTGTATGATTAGCATAGTTGAGGAAAAATTAAGAAGAGGTAGTCATAAAAGGTAAACCAGGAGATATTGCCAGATTAATTCTGTTTTTCACCTGCTTTGAACTGAAATAACTTTTGTCAGTAAGCAGTGGGTGGTTGACAACACAATCCATGTATTGTGTCTTTGTCTGTTTTATAAAAATTCATAGGTACATTTTGTTCTCCCCTTATTAACCAAATTTCTAGTTAATTTGTATTCGTTTTATGTATAAGTCTCATTGTAAGACTTTTTGAATGCCACCAAATATTGTTTTATTGTCCGTAAAACATATTGCAACCAATCATGTTGATTATTTGTTATTATTTTTATTTTTAATCTTCAAACCACTATGTGAAAGTAATATTCATATGGATACAGACAAAAACATAATCCGGCCAATACTGAATACTTTTCACAATTATGCTTGTGAACTGTATAGGAGTATATATGAATTTCTATTCTGGATCACAATTATAGCTTGATATCCTTTAGCATATGACATTTATTCTAAATACAATGTTTCAAATTGTTGATGGAGAATACTGTATTTCAGCTTTAATTGACTTATCAAAAATATCTAAAGAAAAGATCCTCTGACTTTTTGGTGATCTCCTTTGCATTCTTTGATGACATCTATGATAGGTTACTTGAATGTTTCTTGTTTGAAGATAGTTTTCGAGACAACTGATAAATTTCCCTTGGTTCAAAATACTGTTCTTTTTATTTGTTTGTTTGTTAAATCAAAAGGCTGCCCAACTCCACAAGACTATGTTTATAAAAGCAAGTTTATTAGACTTATAGCACATACAGTATCTATATTATACCAAGGTTGCTAGTTTCTGATTCAGCTTGATGTCCCAATAATGATATTTAATCATACTAGTAGATAACAGTTCTTAGTTTAAATGTATGCCTCTATCTAGGACTTTGTAGCACCATAGAGACCATTTATCAGTAGAAAATTGTGACTGGGTTTGCCAGCAAATTCTGTGACAAATGATCATGAAGTAGTTCCTCTGTAATGTTTGGGTTGGTTTTGGTTAAGAAGACATTGTGGACAAAATATCCAAACTGACATAAAGGTAAGATTTCTGGATAAACTTTATATTGAATTAACCTTTCATCATGTTTTCATCTGCTCTATCTAACCTAATGATATAATTTTTTATATCTAGTTGAAGTTCAAATAAACTTTCCCTTAAAGCATTCACAATGCTTGTGTGTACATGCATTTTTTAATGCTTGCTCATTCATAATATTAATTGCAGCCCAACAGTGGACACTACAATGTGTTCAGTATTTTAATGGAACATTTCTACCAAGGACAAACATTTTTACTGTAATAAAATCTGTGTAGTTTAACAACATGATTCTCTATTGGAGCAAAGAACAAAGTACTGTACATTATGCAATTTCATACCGTAGAATTGTGAAAGTAAAGGAATTATATAATTGTTCAAGGCACACTTAATCCTGAAGCTGATTATATCAATAATACACAGACACTATTGGAAAATTGTATTCAGGGTTCATTAATGTCTTCATTACATTTGTTTGCATCATCACAATTGATTTTAATCTTTGATAAAAGAAAACATTTTCCTTTCTTAGCCTGTTCACCCTATATTTTATTCTGTCTTTATCTTAAAAATCTCTTGATGTGGAACAGCTGCCATCCTTAACCCGATTAACATATAGGCATGGGTTCTTTATTGCCAGCAAGAGTTTTATGGCACAAATCATAGAAATTCAGAGAGCCAGGGAAGTGATCCAGCTGCCAACTCAGTTACAGTGACTTACGGTTGAAACTGTTCTTTACTTGCAAAAGGATATCTTTTTAATCTATCTTCCATGTTGCTTTGTGACTGTACCAGTAGAGTACTTCCATTATTAGTTTAAAGGAGCATTCACCAATACTTGGCACTTTTCAAAAGAGGAGGAGGGGGGAGGAGGAGGAGGAGGAGGAGAAGGAAGAGAACTTGGCCAATGAGCACTACAAAGCATGCTTTCCAGGATGCTGATTTCTATTTTATGGCCTTGTAAGCCATTGTGATTCAACATCTAGACAAAAAATAGAAACAGAACTCAGGAACTTAGGAACCTATGAGAGCTTGCAATACCTTTGACAATGACTAGAGAAAAAAAGAAAATGGATCATATAGCAAAAGTAACAATGTCACTTTACTCTAATCCTTAAGGAAACCTTGCATTCTGAAGATAAATAGAAAAATAGCAATAGCACTTAGACCTATATGCTACCATAGTGTTTACAGCCCTCTCTAAGCAGTTTACAGAGTCAGCATATTGCCCCCAACAATTTGGGTCCTCATTTTGCCGACCTCGGAAGGATGCAAGGCTGAGTCAACCTTGAGCTGATCAAGATTGAACTGCTGGCAGTTGGCAGAATTAGCCTGCAATACTGCATTCTAACCACTGTGCCACTATGGCTCAAATCAGATGGATGACTGACTGAACAATTGGAAGTGCTTAATGCAAGGGCTGCTCATATTTTCAGGTTTCCAAATCAATTATGCTTCCATATCTGGCAGGCTGGGATTTTTTGAATTGAATTTCCCTAAAAGAGTATCCCTTGTCATACAAGAAGCTAGTATCTTCCAGTCTCTGATTCAAAAATAAAGCTCAGGCATGATCAAATTTCAGCTTTTAGGCTAGGGTTAGGGTTAGGGTTAGGGTTAGGGTTAGGAAACGATCTATTCAGTTAATCTATCCTTACCAAATAGGGATTAACTCTACACTTTGCCTTTTGTCTGGAGCTATCCAAGGTGCTGATATCATCACACTGCAGCCCTGAGACATTATCATTCATAGATAACACAAAACTGATGAAGTTGGTGACTGTTAGCCAGACTGTTGGCCTACTCCTGGCTTGACCTCAACACTGAAATCAAAATTATATGCATGTGGTCTGTGGGTGTACCTATTATAAATAAATAATATGGCGAACAAGAAATAGGTAATGTTCTTTCAGGAAGATGGTGTATCATCTATGATCTACTGCTTGTGGCTACTGGTAATTGACCAAGTGGGTTTCATGGTTAAAGGGGAACTCGACCTGAATTTTCCTAATCTTTGATTGACTTAGTATTATTAGCTTATAGTAGTAATAGTTGTTGTAGTAGTACTATCAGTAGCAGCAGCAGCAATGATATCAGTACTTTTAAGCTTGGCGTTCGGATAGCATGAATGCTATCGTAGTTATACATATCAGAAGGGTCTTCAGATGCTGTTTTATGTTATTTATTTTGCTTCTAATTTTGGTTGTTTTTCTTTTTTTATCTGATTTTATTCTATTTTAACTGTTAGCCGCTTATAGTCAGGTATATGAGATGGGCAGCCATAAATTAATTAAATAAATATAGATAAATAATGTATGAATAATGACCATTAGTAAATAATCTAATAGGGAGGAGGTTATTTTTCTGGGAAATCATGAGGTTTTAAAAAACTAAAACATATTTAGCAAAAGGTTTGGGTGTACGTGAGACAGAGATGAATGACAAGTGAATACGGTATGTTTGGTATCTACAGAATGTTAGGAGATGTATAGTGATGGTGTGAAAAAAAGATGTAGACTAGTGAAAATACTCATGCCTTTCTCCTCCTCTTTACATTTTAAGGACTCTAATTTAAAGGATTGGAAAACTTGGCCCTCAAAAGGAGTTTGGCATCATTGATGAAAAACTGGAAGAATGAAGAAAACTCAGAGGAAAGAGAAAAAGAAAAAGAAAAAAGAACGGAAGTCCCAAGAAAATTCTGAGAATGTCAATCTCATAGATCAGGGGTGTCAAACTGAAGATCCATGGGGCGGCTTAGATCTGGCCTGCAGGGCCACTCTGGAAACAGCAAAGGACCAGCCTGTAGTGCTTCTGCCAGTGAAAACGGAGCTCGGGTGAGCTCCATTTTTGCTGGCAGAGTGCTAGCAAAATAAACTAAAATCAAAA